>CM046793.1:36803283-36969646 GCA_025617405.1 Perca schrenkii
TGATTAAAATGCGTAAAAAATGTTTAACGTGTTATTTTTTTGTGTAATTAATTAATGCGTTGAAGTCTGTAATTAATTAATCTTAATCAACACGTTAAAGTCCCGGCTCTAAATATATATATATATATATATATATATATATATAAAGAGAGAGAGCAAGAGAGAATAATGGTTTCTTTAAAGCACTTTCAGTGCCCAGAAAAGTCCTATATAATTCCAACCCATTATTTTATGTTTATAATCTGTCCTCTTCCTTGTTTATTTTATCCTATGTTGTCATGAACTTAAATGTTTTCTATTATGCAGGCCACAATTGACATCCTGGCGAGATTTGAGGGTTTTCCAGATTTTATCCAGAAAAAATCCTTTGAACGATCAGGTGATCAGGTGCTGGATCAGTCAAGATGATTTGACTGTTACTTTTGTTACTGTACTGTAGGCTACTTAAGTTGAATTTTTAATTGAACTTTTACATTTTTGTATTTTATTTGATGTTGCTTTGTCAGTCAACTCTACATTTTTTCCTCCACTACATGTATTTGACTTTAGTTTCTAGATCAAGATTTGATACAAAGGGTAATGTGACAAGCTTTTAAAATGCAACACATTGGTAAAGTTTAAACCAGTCAGGAAGACATGGACCTGCATAGTCGATAGTACTACTTGGCAGCATGGTGGCCCAGTGGTTAGCACTGTGGCCTCACAGCAAGAAGGTTCTGGGTTCGAATCCAGGTCATTCCGGGGCCTTTCTGTGTGGAGTTTGCATGTTCTCCCCATGTTTGCGTGGGTTTCCTCCAGGTGCTCCGGTTTCCCCCACCATCAAAAACTTGTACTAGGTTCTCCAGGCAGTGCCCTTGATCTCTCAGATCTGGAGTTGGTCCCCGGGTGCTGTGATTGGCTGCCCACTGCTCCCTTGAGGGATGGGTTAAATGCATAGAATGAATCTCGCTACATGTACGTGTATGTGACAAATAAAGTACCTTTACATTTTTACTACTCATACAACTACGACTAATAATAATTTAATCATTGTTATTATGATTTCTATTAATAATAGTGATCAATAGCATTGAATAGACAAACGATTATGGCTTCTCACATTAGGCGAATCTGCTCACACTTTGAGAAACGTGAAAAGTTCTATTAAAAATAAACACTCCACAGATCACTCAACTGGTCCAAACAACAGAACAGATCACAGAGGAGGTGGTCAGGACCAGTCATTTAGGGCCCTTTGTGCCAGTAAGAAGCTGGTCGCAACCAGTGTCTCTAGCGCCCCTAGTGGTTGTGACCACTGGTCCGTGCCAGAGACCAGCTGGTCCTGACCACACGGATCTCCATTATAAATAATAATAATCATAATATATATTATATGGTCTATTTTATAAACAAAATATTGTGATCTCTGACATTTATCCAGCTAACAGTGCTGCCAAAACGACAGGAAAGGGTTTGACAATACTAAAGCCGCTTCACAGACCACAGGGACCACAGGGCAGACCACTGAGGAGCTGGTCGCGACCAGTGTCTCTAGCGCCCCTAGTGGTTGTGACCACTGGTCCCTGCCAGAGACCATGGTCCCGGGACAGACCACAGAATCGGCTACAACCTAGGGCTGGGCGATATGGATCAAAAGTCATATCCCGATATATTTTGGCTGAATATCGATATACAATATATATCCCAATATTTTTTCCGCAAAGTGAGAGCAACTGTTCAGTCAAAGTCAAAGCCAAATATGACATGTCACATGTAGATTCATAGAAACCGGCTATTTCAGTGAACAGTTGCAAAATCAAATGAATAAATAATAAACAGGTTTCTTCACCTGGTTCAATTCTCAGCTGTTCAAATAACAATAAAATGTAAACATAAATACTGTATAACAACAGGAGTAACTTTTATGAAATCAAAGCTCCATAAGGTTTGTTTTAGTTTTTTCCAACATTTTAAATTGTTAAATTTTTCTTCTACATATTTTCGGCGCTTATTTCTACATCCCATATTTTCTAATATAGGGCTGGGCGATATAGAGAAAATCCGATATCATGATATTCTTGACCAAATACCTCGATATCGATATTGTGACGATATATTCTAGAGTTGACAGTTGCTGCTCTCGCAAAATATCTTCACACTTAGATTTTAGATAAATAATCATTAATAATAGAACAGCTAGAACAGTCTGGTAAGTTCAGAAAAGTACTTCACTGTATTGCAGCCTTTAAAACCAGGAAAAGACACTTATGGTCATATCACGATATTACGATATCCAAAATCTAAGACGATATCTAGTCTCATATCACAATATCGATATAATATCGATATATCGCCCAGCCCTACTACAACCCCCTCTCGATTATTTACATGGAGTCTGGTGGGTTTGGTAATGGGGATTTCGGGGCTGTTTTCTACATAAACAAAGGTTCTTATTTAATAGGTATTCCCTTAGGACTGTAGGCCTATAGGTGAACACAACAGTATAGTATTGTAACTGTTTGTGTGTGTGTGTGTGTGTGTGTGTGTGTGTGTGTGTGTGTGTGTGTGCGCGCGTGCTTGTGTCTCTGTGTGTGCTTGTGTGTCTGTGTGCGTGCGTGTGTCTCTGTGTATGTGTGTGTGTATGTATATGTGTGTCTCTTTGTGTGCGCGTGTGTGTCTATGTAGTGGAATGGCTTTGAATGATGACCCAAAACGCTTGGTTTTTTACTGTGAACATTTAACTGTTCAATATGTTGCTGTTTTACAAAGAAGAAAGTTAACAACTTAAGCTTGGCGGACATGTTTTGCATCTAGCGTCTCACGTTCATCTCAGTAAAGGGCATTTTTGGCCTTTATTTTGGTAGGACATCACTCACACAGTTCAGGTCTTCACCCTCAGCCAATGACAAAGCGCCTTTTAGTCACATGTTTCACTCGTCTAGCGAGCGCGGAAGTTCAGAAATAAACCAAATGGATGTTGATGAAAACCCAGTTACTAGTGACGAGAATCAGCCAACCACTTAGTCTCAAACGAAACTCGTTCCGACAAAAGGCTAACATTCGGTGGTGTGGAAGTATTTTGGATTCAAGCAAGACGACGAGTCAGTCCGATGTGATTTGCGAGGCATTCTTGTAATCGCGACTAGTAGCTCGAGTGTGACGTCACATGCATGTCGAAAAACAAATAACCGCGGGGTTGTTGCGTTCTTTTTGTCACACAATACTACGAGTCAGAGAAAAGATGGATTTTTGTAACATTTTTAGTAGGGCTGTCAGTTTAACGCGTTATTAACCCATTTTAACGCCGACAATTTTTTTATCGCGCAATTAACGCATAGACAGTTAAAGAAGGATTAATGTTCTTTCGGATCTAGCTAGGAAGCAAAGGACGCCAAGACCCGCCCTACGGGGGTCGTTAGGATAGCCGATTGGTCAGGGGATAGGACCTGAACAAATGGGGTTACGTTACCTTGGACGCCTGGCCAATAGTAGTGATTGAAGGGCGGGTCTTGGCGTGGCCATAGCAGACCGGAAACAAAACAGACACACGCCGCACACACTTGTTTGGGCTATAGCTTGCGAGCCGTGTAGCTAGCTAGTAGGCTCGTCATGGCGATTAGCTTCGGCCCGAGTAGTGACTCTACAGTCAGGGAGAGAAACAAAGGGCTAGATTTATCCAGCCGTTTGCGCCTGTTTCCAGGCGCTAATTGGTCGCAAAGACGGACGTAACCGATGCGGGCTATTTACAAACGGGGCGCACTTGGGTAAAATCGCAGATCGCCTGCCATATGAGCGAGAAGAGACAAGTTGCGCTTTCAATATGCGTTCGTGGGAGGGTCATGGGGAAAGTGGGAGTTCCACCCAAAAAGGTGGGAGGATAAGCGCAAAGTGCGCCTAATTATATATTCTGTGGTATTTACAAAGACTGTCAGTAGGAGCGCGCCTCTATTCTGCGGGGGAAATTCTCCGCCTCTTTAAAGCAGGTCTGAACCAGCCGCAGTCGAGTTTCCTCGTAGACCTTTATGCCGCTGGTGAAATGGCAAAAGTAATATGAGCAAGACGAAGACATTGGCGAGGCTGAAAATATCGTTAACACGAGAATCACACTTTGTCAGTGAACACAACATCATTTAGCGTTACAGATCAAGCAGCCATGCAATATTAGAGTTACTGGAAGAAATCAAAGATGGAATTGAGTCTCCCACTCAGCGTTCACATCCCATTCCAGCAGTTGTTAAACTCCTCGCTGCATTACAAATATATCAGCATCAGGATCATTTCAAACAGTCATAGCATCAGCAGTGGGAATATCGCAGTCTGCACCCAGCCATATCATAGCACCAGTAGCGCTTTGCTACAGCGCAATTTAAGGTATAGTGGGCGGAGAAAGACGCTGATTGCCTGATGGGTGTCAGGGTTGATAAATACTACGCAAAATGTGGAAGCATAGCGTGCGCTATTACCGAACTCGCATAAACCGACGCAGCGCAAACTGCGCCAGTGTTAGTAAATCAGGCCCAAAGTGTCTCCCCTGTTCTTTCTGACCACGGTGGGAAACCTGCAGCAGGGAAAGTTAAAGAAAGTCTCCTTGATTTTACGTTGGTTATGGAGAAGGAGAACCAGGAAATGAGTCGGGGAAACCATAGTCGCTATGACGACCAGCCACGCTCGCCTCAGCAATGGAAAATGGAGGTAACACAGGGCTCCAGACTGCGACCAAATGGTCTGCAGTTTTGTTGAAGTCACGGCGATGCAGATAAAGTGGTTTCAAGTGTGGTTACAGTTTTTCATAACTTCACGCAGACAGCGTTTGCTTGATATGATATTAATGGCGAGCCGAAAGCGGTCACGGTGCTGTTGATGTTACGCTTCCTCGGAGACGAGCAGCCAGGCACAGTGGTTTCTGACCCTGGGGACTGACTGACAGGCTGAGGCTGTAAGGCAAGGCAACTTTACTTCTACAGCACCTTTCAGAAACAAGGCAATTCAAAGTGCTTTACATGAAACATGAATGCAAATAAAACAGGCTAAAAAAAATGATACAAATACAATAATAAACAATATATATATATATATATATTTTTACTGTCATGACAGCGATGGGGCTGTCAGTTTACCATATATGTTGCATCTTCAAAAGTGACACTGAATTTGAAAGAGCACATTGTAATTTCTGCATTTATTATCAAAGTATTTATTAGTAATACAGTGGAAATTAGTATAAATGTGAATATTTGGTAAGCATGTTGATTTACGGTGTGTGCCCCTAAATTTTCTGGTTGGGGGCCACTGTGCTCCTAGTGAAAAAAGTTAGTCTGGAGCCCTGTAACAGTGTTACATTATGTGACAGATTATTAGTTCCAAGTGAGAATGTGAACACTACGTATATGCCAATGTTGTTTTCTATAAAAAAAAACATTTGCACAAAGCAAGCCGATCCACCTTTCCATGTTGATAAGAGCATTTGATACAGTTTGATGCATGAAAATTACGTTTTGATTAACGTTAACGTTAGGCTACAGCTCTGCTTTCTGCTCAAGACTCGGCTTAAAGCCATTGTTGTCATATAGCAACCGAGCGTCTCTAGCCAATTTCAGCTGCACAAGCTACAAAATAACTAATCAGGCGGTATTTAACTCCTAATAAGACTGTAGAGACATGCCTATAGGTAGCAGTATACAGTGCTATGTGTACGACTTCTTCATTTGGTTACAACAAAGACAAAAGTGCTTAAAATTCTTAAAACCACAATGTTTACTATGTGTGATGCACGACGAGCCATCTTTGAAAGTCCTCTGAGTTCAGACGACTTGACGAGTCGTATATATACGACCTCGGTGGGGTTCTTTTTGCAACTTCCGGTTCGTAACTCCGCAAAACGACTCGTAAATCGACTTCGGTGGAGAAAAAGAACGCACCATAACACCACAAGACTTTACCAGCATATCAAACGTCACCGCAAAGTGCAACATGATGAAGCTGTACAAGGCAAGAGGTACGAAAGACGTTTCAATTAGCCTATTTACAGCTATGTTCACGGCCATGTTCAGCGCAGTGTGTTAAACTTCTATTTTTGGTAACCTACTTGAATGGCCAGTTGAATGTTAATTCTATAAAAGGCAAGCAGTTAAAGAGTGTGCTAAGAAATCATTCTGTTTTTGATAGTGTACTTAATTGGCAATTGACAAACTCCATTTCTCTAGAGATTGAAGCTGTAGCTACAGCATGTTGACATGTTTTAATTATGTAAAGACATGTTCAAGGAGTTCAGATAGAGCTGGTATCAGGGCCATATTTAGTTCAATATGTTAGGTCTCTATTTTTGGTAGCCTACTGTACTTAAATGCCCAGTATTTACTTTATTTTCTTTATTCATTGAAGCCTCTATGTTTACAGGCTTGTGGTGATGCAAAATGTGCTATAGGTGCTAAAAATCAGTTTGTTCCTGCCAATTTGTTCTGTTTTGTCATGGTTCATGTGTATATCATGCAATAAACATTACACATCGTGAGAAAAAAATCGTGGCAGAGAATCGTGATATCAATTCTAAGCTAAAAAATCGTGATTCATATTTTTCCCTGAATCGTGCATGCCTATTAGCAAGCAAACTTTAGCATGACTGCCCACAAAGTACTGCTTGCTGGCGAAGTGCTAATTTCAAAACGTTACTGACATATAGACACTTTACAAACCGATAACCCCGTCATTGTAACCACAATATGTCTGAGTTTATTTGCATTGCTTATGTCAGTGAACTAGCATGTTGCTACTCCCCACAGTAGTCTGCTGGAAACCCCGACTATCAACACACAGAACCAGTTGACCAATCACAGTCCTGGCGGTCTGCGTTGCCTCAACGCAAAGTTACACATTTTTGGAAGTGCACGTCGAGCTACGGAGGGGGGCCCGGAGGGGGGTTCGCGGCAATGCAGAGGGGTCAATTTGACGCAGAAGCATAAATCAGCCTTACAAGAACACGCCGACTTATTGGGAAATTAGCTTATTCACCGTAACCCCCAGAGTTAGACAAGTCGATACATACCCTTCTCATCTCCGTGCGTGCTGTAACGCTATCTGACGGTTCCAGCATTAGCTTAGCCTAGCACAGATCCTGCAGGTGACTGGTTCCAGTAATCCTACTGTATGTATTTTATTTTCAATGCAGATGTAATGGCATTGTACATTTTTTGTAGCCGAGGCTTCATTAATAAACACAACCCCAATTCTCACCATTGGTTTTGAGATGTTACTTGTTGTAAATACCTTGTCTGATAGGCTACAGTATTGTGGCATAGTATCAGGACATCCTGGCTAGTGTCTGTTGCGCACGGCTAGGGGCGAATGGCCGGATGATGGGCCTGTTTGGGAGAAAGTCCAGGGCTGTTTTTTAGCCCCAATCCATCCCTGCCTCCAACTCTCAACTAGTGTTTTCTCAGTCTAAACTTCTCACACGGCTCTTTTGCTGCACTCTGTAGTAGGCTACGCCAGGAGTCCCGCCCAGAGGCGCCGCCAGGAATTTTGGGCCCCATGACAAAAAATCTAATTGGGCCCCCTCTGCGCAGCTGTTGTCACCACATCTCTAGGACCTAACTGTCCCATCAAAAGCTTTACATAACTCTAATTAAAGGCTTGCAACTGTCTTGTTTCTTGTAGTTCAATACTAGTACTAGCACAATATTTACTGCTGGTGATTTGTACATGCATGCAAGTCTAGTATGCAGTTCACTATTTGATGCAAGATTAAAATATAAAAAATGTGCTGAAGGCCATCTTTTACAGTCTCAATGTATTTTTAATTTAAAATTTGACAAAATGGTAAATTCTCAACAAAATTATTATTATTAATAATAATAATTATAATTATTAATGAAATTAATTATTAATGAAAGATAAAAAAAAAACGAACAAACTTAAATGTATAGTAACCTTTCAATCAAAATAAATTTACATCATCCTGAATGAAAACGGCAGATTTTTTAACTTAGCTGCACATATATGCAAACAAGAAAATAAAGTGGACATGTAAAATGGAAGGTGGATTTTTAAAGGGGTGATAGAATGATTATACAGGGTATTTCACACTGTTCCTTAAGGTCTCCTAATTGGTTGGGATGAAAATGGCCCAGGTGCTATTTTTTTTGGCCCTTATGCATCCCTGTGTTTTGGCTCTATTTAGAACGACAGCTTTTCTTCCAAATATGGTATGCTCATGAATATTTAGATGAGCTGCGCGCTGATTGGTTGAGGAGAATTGCAATACACACACAGTAGAGACACGCGCTGATTGGTTGAGCGAATCCAATACACACACATTAGAGACACACACACACACACACTGCTGCCCTGTGCACAGCGCACACACACAAACACAGACACACACACACACTGACACACTCACACACCGCTGCGCACACACAAACACAGGCACACAGGCACACTGTCTGTTACATGCCCAGACATCCCCAGGCGAGAGCCGCAGCGGCTAAAACCGAGACAAAATAAAAAAGTTTTGACACTTTATTATAACTACTGTTGTTCTAATGTTACTCTTGCGACATAAAAAACCTCCACCAAAGAATTAACTCCCCTTTTTAGCTAGTAAGCACCGGGAGAGGAGAGTGAACCCCTGCAAGCCTGTCCTCTGCCAGTGCCTCTGCAGCGCTGCGTTAGATCCACAACTCCCTCTCGTCTGATATACTTGTTCTAAACCCTTTTCTCTGGGCCAGTAGGCTATTCTGTTGTACAGTCTGGAACACTGCACGACCATGGTTCATTTTCAATATCCTTGCAAAACCTCCAAACTTTCTTCTTTTCTAAAGTACACTTTTCTAAAGTGCTCATGTGTGAGATCCTGACAGAGCTCCAGCTCAGTGAGTCTGTGAAGGCGGTGAGGCCGACAGGGAAGGCAGCCAACCCGGCCAGCAGCCGCCGCCTGTCTTGGCAGATTGTGGAGCTTGTGAAGTCCGACACTGACTTACCAAATTTGCAATTAGCCATCAATTTTCATAAAACGGCCCATATTTTAGTTTTACATAGTTGATTTCTCGCATAAAAAAGTCTCAGAAGTGAATTTTGTAATGGAATAACAGAGATCTGCACGACCTAGATTTAGAAGACTAACTGACCTCAGATCAGTTAGTGGCCTATGTAAATTTGGGGGCGTTACAAAGATAGAAGGTTGAGCCAAATGAGGAGGATTTGGGAAGTTGACGTCAACTTCCAGCTTTGTTGAGATTTGCCCGTTTTCAGAGGCAGTTTCAAATTGTGAGATTTGCAGAGGAAAGAGGTGTCAATGGGATTTAGAGGTTCTATGTATGTCCTATTTACCCTCCAAACTGTCGTTATTCAACTATGACAGGGTAAAATCGGTTTTGCATTCTATCACCCCTTTAAATCCACCTGCCACAGTCAAGGGCGTAAATCTGATCTAACAGTAGGGGGGGACAATAAACATAAAATTTCTGAAAAGCAATTTTTGAAGGAGACACAAATAATACAGACACAATTATACTCGTAGAAGACATGCGTACACTGAGGAAAGCCTTAATACTATCATTAGTGTAGCATGGAGACTGTACCATTATCCTTCTTTTCAGTGTTTCTCGTGATTAAATAAAAAAGATCTTGCGTCCTCCACATAAATATTAGGTTATGTCTGGGACAGAGGATATATACTTAACTGATCAACCACTTAATTTCATATTGAGCAAAAAACAACTGCAGATCTCCAAAATTAACCCTAATATAAGTTCACACACATAACATGAGGCTTATCGCCGTGGTAACGTTCGTTGTAGTGGGTGCATTTCTATCCAACAAGCTAGGTAACGTTTCACTATATTACACTAACATAGCGAACTTTTTTGTCATGACTAATTTATTAATTACTCAGCATCATTTCTATATGAGAAAAGAAAAACTTAATCTGATGTTTAATGTGAATAAGACAGCTTTGAACCGTCTGCTGGGGGACTCAAAATGTTTCTAAACTTAAAAAGCACTTTTTGGGTTTGTATTGTTTTACTGCTTACACAGATATTTAAGTGTACATCATTATGTTATTTACAATACTCAGCATTGTTTTAATGATATTTCTAGGGGGGGACAACCCTTACATGGGGGGGGTCGTGACCCCCCGACCCCCTGGGATTTACGCCCTGGCCACAGTGGCTTTTACCAACCACTTTTTTTTTGCCTCATAAAAGGTGAAAAACCGGACTTGCTGTGTCTCTATGACCCTATCCTGTCCTGTTCATGGTAGCCTACTCAGGGACATTGCATCGTCATCATGTGCTGTAGGGGGGCCCCCCTTGATAATACTGCATAGGGGTCCGGTGTTGGCTCGTTACGCCACTGCATATAAGAGATGAGAGGACTGACAAAATCAGGAGTAAACACTGGTGAATGTGGACCATAACACATGAGTTGTTGCAACTTTTTTTGTATAGTTCTTAAAAATAAAAAAATAAATAAAAAGGAAACTTGTTTTGGGGAGAATAATAATTAGTAATATTAATTAATTACTCTGGGCTGAGATTTTCTAGGAACCTTACCAAAGGCTCAGGATGATGTTGGTGGCTGGTGGATTTAAGACACAAAATAATAATTTATTGAATTAATCAAATATGAACATATCTGTCAGTGGCTTGTTGATCTTTACATTGTTAGTTAATTCCCTATAGGTTTCATATTGGACTTATCATTGCACTTACAATAAAGTATCTGTCCTCAATTTAGGTCATCCTGTAGGTCTCATCTGCTTTTTTCCTGCATCACCGTGTGTGATTGTGTGTGTTTGTGTGTGTGTGCGCGTCAGTCGCGGGGGAAACGGAGCAACAGGCCAGCCCGCTGCAGACAGCTGACAAGATGTTAATTTTATGCCCTGGGTATGAATAAGAACAAAGGACTCCTGGAAACCCAAACTTTTCTCTCAAATAACTGGCATGTCATTGAACACAATGTTGCTCACCTTCTTCACTGGGACAGGGAGGGGCACAGTTAGGGGGAGACTGGGGTGCCGCTGACTCATCTGTTGTTAAGTCTGCTAAAAGGTGCAGGGACAATGATTTAATATGAATATCTTGCTAAACGTTTCCCTGCACTGATTATATGGTGATTAAATGTAGGCTAACACTAGTCTGTAGCTAGCTAACTTATTCTACTATGGACATTTAGCCAACAGGTTGATACCACTCACAGACTATAGGCTACCCACCTTTCTTGGTGAAAAACTGGGTTACAGTTTACAGTCTCTTTCCTTTTTTGAAAACCAGATTTTGATTTAACGTTACTTGGCAACATTGTGGTCACTGTAGTTCTGGCGCATCTACTGACTGCAACTAAATACCTTCACTGAGTGCACGAAGGCAGGACCAAACCATTTCATGCAGATACAGGGGGGTGGTCTGTCAATATGGATCTTTACTTTTTGGTCAATGGGGATATTTAACTTTTACTGCCAAAAACAAGTAAAAACAAAGAGATCCTTAATTTTATTATTATATTTGAAATATATATACTGAATGATGATGGTTTAATAATTTTATATTAGTTTTTACCTATTTGTTGGGGCCCCTGTCAGTCATGGGCCCTTGGAATTGTCCTAACTTTTCCCCCCTATACGGCACCCCATGTATGAGCCTTGTTAAACCTGGATACATCTCTTTTTCATTCATTCAACCGTAATATTGTTCAATGAAAAATGTGAGGTTGCTTGTGCATTTAGTTCATGTGACACTGACCTTTTTCCTTCCATATCTATTTTTTTAAAATATTTTTCTGAACTATCTGAAATGTGTTACCTATCTATCTATCTATCTATCTATCTATCTATCTATCTATCTATCTATCTATCTATAAAATCTGTGGCAGTTTCCCAGAATTACCGAAAATTGGGACCACAGAAGAATTCCGTGAAATGAACACAGCCCCTTAAGTTAAGGAAGAGGTTGTGGGTGGGCTTACGTTTCCATGACACGCAGGACAACAACGGGACGGTTGGGTTTCGGAAAAGAAGAACAGGATGGTTGGGTTTAGGAAATGTGACACGCGGGAACACGATCCCCGGACTCCTGGGTGAAAGTCCTGTTTAGTTTGATGATAGAAGATCTTAACTTAAGATGGTAACACATCTTGTGATTTTTTTGCTGTGGGTTTCTGTTTCTTCCTTACTGTTGTGGCAATAAACTGAATAGGCTTTTCTGTTCCAACTGGCCTGCGGTTCAGCTCTCCTGTGTGAACACAACTGTGGGTGGTGATGGTGCAGTGGATATGACACATGCCTTTGGTGTGGGAGATCAGGGGCTGCGATAACTCAACCAATGTGTCCCTGAGCAAGAAACTTAACCCCTAGTTGTAACTCTGAACTAGGGCTGGGCATATCGATCTAAATATCGATAGTATCGATACCAAGATGAGTATTAGTATCGTTCCAATACGTCGTGGTGAGATTGATACTTTTGTTGCAGTATGCGAGCACAGTGTCTCTCCAAATCTGTGCGCAGTGTGCAAACAGCGCACCTCTCTCTCTCTCTCTCTCTCTCTCTCTCTCTCTCTCTCTCTCTCTCTCCCTGCTCTGCCGGAGGCGGAGAGCGGAGAGTCAGAACAGTGAGAGAAGCCTGTGATGATGGCGGAAAGAAAGAGAAGCGCTGTGTGGAGTTTATTCACTCCAGCTGATACGGACACTGCCACATGTGATGTGTGCAAAAAAGTAATTTGCCACTGTAGTAACACCACCAATTTGCATTACATTGTTATATTTATATTTTGTTATATTCATTTATTGTTTTTTATACCGTTACATTGTTTTATATTGTTCTAGTTAGTAAATAGGGAGCTCTGGCCATTAGCTGCAGCAACTCCAGTTTGCAAGCACCCATTTTGGTCGTTTTTTTTTCCTATTGACAGTACGCAAAGACATCTAGCGATCAAGATTCAGGTAAAAATCGGCCGGATTTCTCCTTTAAGTGAAATCCTCCAGGAAGTACATAGTACGTAGTACATGGGCAAGTATGTAAACTCCTGAATTCCTTTCATGATGCAGCAAGTTGTCTCTGCAAGTAGAAAAGCAAGTATATCACCAGCCTTGAAAGTCTGGGCTCGGGTATACTGATGCATCACAACATAGAAATATTGTGACACACCGTAGCTCCCTTTGGACCCTGCGTGTACAGGTGGCAGCTCTCAGTGTGACAGCAAAACAGGATAAAAGTTGATCTGTTGCCTCAGTCTGCTGTAGGTCAGGGGAGGGTACTGTGTATTTTTCTGAGACCTAGATTTACATACACTAATGCAACGAATGTTTTCTGAATGTCTTTATCCACAGGACTTATATAAATACTATATACAGAGTATTGTGTTGACTGATATATGTACTGATTATCTCAGCTCATTATAGGATATCAAAGTGGACAACTTCCATGAACTGTAATAGAAGGTTATTTGCAATTGCAAAGTTTTTACTTATGGAAACGTGTTGAAACTCTATCATCTGTGAGCCTTGTTAATCCGGACACAACTCTTCATTCATTCATTAAACTGAAATATTATTCTATGACAAATGAGAATTTGCTATTGAAACATGGCTGTGCCACGAAGAATATGTTAGTCTAAATGAATCCTCTCCTCCCAGTCATATTAATACTCATATTCCTCTAGGCTCTGGCCGAGGAGGGGGAGTTGCAGCCATCTTTGACTCAAGCCTGTTAGTTAGTCCTATACCTAAACTAAATTATAATTTGTTTGAAAGCCTTGTTCTTACTCTTTCACATCCAACCTCGAAAACATTACATTATATTTGTTGTTGTTGACCGTGCTCCAAATCCGTATTCTGTATTTTTATCTGAATTCTCTGAAATCTTAAATCATATAAAAGTAATTATTGTAGGTGATTTAAATATCCATGTGGATGTTGATAACGGCAGCCTTAGTATTGCTTTTATCTCACTACTAGATTCAATTGGTTTCAATCAGAGTGTGCATGAGGCCACTCACTGTTTTAACCACACCCTCGACCTTGTGCGGGCATATGGCATCGAAATCCTATATTATCAGACCATTCTTTATAACTTTTGAATTCTTAATTCCTGACTATATGCCATTAGGTAAAAGTTTCTACACTACATGTCTATCTTTTAGTGCTATAGCTAAATGTATGGAAGTAATTGCAATGGCATTTCATTCAGTGCCATGCCTTCATATAACAGATGATTCCATTGTTGTTGATATATCTTTTCAAATTCCCGTAAAAAGAATGTGATAGCAAACAAAATCTATGGACGGATTCATTTTCAGAAGCACATTTTGTGACTAAGAGCTCCATTGTTGCCAGTCGTGCTGAGTCTTATATTTTTACATAAGGACTCAAAAATCAAAAAATCACTATTTTGATTTGAGGAAGACTCCGTAAACTAAAGGGTTATTAATTGGGGGGATGATCAAATACTCTAAAGATAAAACAACTGTGATGATAGGATTCATTTTATCAGACTCAAATTGAGTCACTGACAGCTCACAGAAGAGGGAGAAAGAACAGGTCATGAATGTTACGATGTGAGGCAGGCAGGTCTGTAATGCCTTTCCTCTGAATTCAGACCAGCTTCTGCAAACAAGCAGAATACGTAGATACAGTGCCCTCCACAATTATTGGCACCCCTGTTTAAGATGGGGTCATGGACTTCTAAAAATTCTCCTTTTTTTTAAACAACATAGAACTCAAATACAAAAAAAAGAGAAAAATCCAACCTTTTATTTAAGTACATTAATTTGGTGTTAAAAAAAAAAATCGCATTTAGAAAAAGAAAACTTGAAATCATGTGTCCCACAATTATTGGCACCCCTAACAATTCCGCTGAAAAATGTAATAGATTTTTTTTTAAATATATTTTTCTGTAGTTGCTAAAGTTGGTCAGGGTATCTAGGAACTTTTAAATAGTAATTCATGACTTCCTGTTTCCCTGGGGTATAAATATGACGTGACACAGAGTCCTAATTCTCTTACCCATTTGTCAACATGGCAAAGACAAGAGAACACACAATTCAAGTAAGGCAGATGTGTGTCGACCTTCGTAAGTCAGGCAATGGCTACAAGAAAATAGCCACTGGCCTTAACTTGCCCGTATCTACAGTCAGAGGAATCATTAAGAAGTTTAAAACAACTGGAACAGTGACAAACTAGGCTGGAAGAGGTCCCAAGTTTATCTTGCCACAACGCAGAGTGAGGAGGATGGTAACAGAAGTAAAAAAAAGTCCTAAGCTCACTGTCACAGAATTGCATCAAAGAGTGGCATCTTGGGGTCACGAAGTCTAAAAAAAAACCATCAGACGCTCTCTACATGCCAACAAGCTGTTTGGGAGGCATGCAAGGAAAAAGCCTTTTCTCACTAACACTCACAAACGTAAACGTCTGGAGTTTGCTAAGCGGCACTGGGACTTCAACTGGGATTGTGTGCTTTGGTCAGATGAGACTAAGATTGAGATTTTTGGCAACAAACACTCTAAGTGGGTCTGGCGTAAAACAAAAAGATGAGTATGCCGAAAAGCACCTTCACCACCGTGAAGTATGGTGGAGGATCTGTGATGCTTTGGGGCTGTTTCTCTTCCAAAGGCCCTGGGAACCTTGTTAGGGTGCATGGCATCATGAATGCTTTGAACTACCAGGACATTTTAAATAAAAAACCTGATGGCCTCTGCCAGAAAGCTGAAGATGGGTCGTCACTGGGTCTTTCAGCAGGATAATGATCCTAAACATGTGGCAAAAATCTAAACAAAAATGGTTCAGCAGTCACAAACTCAAGGTCCTCCCATGGCCATCTCAGTCCCCAGACCTCAACCCAATCGAAAACCTGTGGGGTGAGCTAAAGAGGAGAGTGCATGAGAGAGGACCCAGGACTCTGGATGATCTAGAAAGATTGTGCAAAGAAGAATGGTCAAAGATCCCTCTCTCTGTGTTCTCCAATCTTGTGAAATGTTATGGAAGGAGATTAAGTGCTGTCTTGTTGGCAAAAGGGGGATGTACAAAGTATTAACATCAGGGGTGCCAATAATTGTGGGACACATGATTTCAAGTTTTTTTTTTCTAAATGTGTGATTTTTTTTTTTACCACCAAAGTAATGTACTTAAAGGTCCAATATGTAATATTTGTACTGTAATAAATCCAAAAATGACACCAATGCCTCATCAGATATTAAGAAAACATGTTAAACTGAAATACTATCTTTTCTGACAACAATGCTAATGTCAGTATTTTTTCTTTTTGAAATTTACATTCCGTGACGGAATTTATGTTTATGTTTTGATCTGTGTGTTGTTATCAACGGCCCAGTTTGACAGCCAGGCCGTGTTGCCAGATATACCTGTAAAAACGTAAACCCAGCGCGCTACAGCTGTAACGGTAGTACAGCCATGAAAGCAGCAAACAAACAAACAGGATCAACGGAGATATATTCTACATGACATAAAAAAAGAAAACAGTATGTTTCTAACAGTTGCGTGACCAGAGACATAACAACCCCCTGGTAAATATTGGAGATGTATTAGAAAGATGGAGACAGCTTAGAGCCCAAAAGGACGCAGAGTTGGCTTATTTTCTCCTGAACAGGTAAGCATTAGCTTCACGCTAATTTATCACAGCTACTAGGAACGGGGATTTTTTGTCATTTCAACATTTGTGTACTCACATTGAATTATATAGCTACAGTAGCCGAGTTGGTTACTCGTAAAAACAATTGAGACATAGCCAGTAAAGTGATCCCAACTGGTCCTGGCTAACGCTGCCATGCTAACCCTGCTAACCCTGCTAAATGGATGCAAGCATCCCATGGCTGTTTACAGCGTATAGCCTTGTCAGCGGCTGGAGCCGACAACGGTGAGTTATTTTAAACCACGAGAGGGGGGCTGTAAATCGGAAAGAGAGGACTGTGAGTTTGCAGTGTGTTTAGCGATTGTTGCCGTAATTCTAAGCCAATGAAGTGTGTTCCGTCGGCAAGGTAGTGGTATTTTTAGCGGTTCGTATTGTAATTCTAAGCCGAGGAAGTGTGCCTGACTCGCGTGTGGAGAGGACGGTGAGCTTGTTGTGTTTTTAGCGGTTCATATTGTAATTTTAAGCCGAAAAAGTGTGTCTGTCAGTTGGTTACAGAGCTCCACGTGAGCATTGGCTTTTATGACTGTCAATATAGCCAGCATCTACCGTTAGCTACTCCGCTGTGCTGTGGAGTAATGTCTGGCTATGTGAGAAAAGCGTCTAGTAACATTGTTGTGAATGCTGCGGTCTCAGCCTGGCAACCTCCGTGAACTTCGAGTCTGAGCAGGAGGGGGCGGGGGAGACGACTCTCCAGTATTTTGAATTGGTAGTGCAGTAACTATTTTAACCGCTAGCTGCCAGTATTACACACAATATTACATATTGCACCTTTAAATAAAAGGTTGGATTTTTCTCTTTTTTTGCATTTGGGTTCTATGTTGTTTAAAAAAAAAGGAGAATTTTTAGAAGTCCATGACCCCATCTTAAACAGGGGTGCCAATAATTGTGGAGGGCACTGTAGGTGTACAGGACAAAGAACAGGGGGATGAAGTTGTTATTGTGATAAACTGACCTACTATGTTGTTCATAGTTGTGACCACACAGTGCAGCACAGTGGCTCATTGGTTAGCACTTCTGCCTCACAGCAAGAAGGTTCTGGGTTCAGATCCAGAGCGCTCCGGGCCTTTCTGTGTGGAGTTTGCATGTTTGCGTGGGTTTCCTCTGGGTGCTCTGGTTTCTTCCCACCATAAAGACATGCATACTAGGACTCCAGTTGTAAATTGGCGCATTTACAGAAATGTTGATTAATGTGCATTTTTCTAATCAAATAAACTTAAAACCTTGAGGAGAGCTGAACCACAGGCCAGTTGGAGCAGAAGATCCTTTGTGGTTTATTGCCACACAACGTTATATTCTCAGCAATCCTCGGCCTTATGCACAAAGATAGAATCCCAGCAGCGTATCATTTGGAAATTGAGGAATTTGTCTAGTTGTGCAACGACAACTATCTTGTGCTAAATGTGACCAAGACTGAGGAGATGGTGATTGACCCAAAGGCCATAGGCGACACCAGGCCTGTAGTGATCAACAACTTACCCATTACTCAGGTTAGCGCTTACAAGTACTTTGGTGTACGTATCGATTATGCACTCAGCTGGAACGACCACGTGAATACTCTCTGTTACAGACCTCAAAAGAGGATGCATTTTCTACGAAGACTTAGCATGTATGGAGTCTAACAAAAGTTGATGTTGTTCTATCATGCAATACTAGAGACTATTCTAAAATACAGTATCACAGCCTGGTATGGTTACCTGACAGTACACTTCAAATCACAGATCGCCGTCAGGTAAAGACAGCTATGAAGATTATGGGGGTCAAAAACCATCTGCACCCCCAGACAATTTATGAGCAGTCGGTGATCAGACAGGCACAAAAAATTGTTTCCGATCCAACCCACATACTTCACACATAATTTCAGCTTTTACCTGCTGGTAGAAGATTCAGGGTTCCTAAATGCAGGATAAACCGACATAAACACTAATTTGTGCCTATGTCCATTAAGCTTATCAACACTAACATGTAGGCTGGCTGGGTTGTGCACTATGTCATAGTGTAAAAAGTAGGTTATTGGGGTTATGCAATATGTTAGTGGTGCAAAACATGGGCTGTTGGATTGTTCAATATGCCCTTGTGTACGGCATAGGTTATGTGGAAATGTGTCATCTGTGCAATAACGTAGGCTATTGGGGTTGTGCAATGTTAGTTTTGCAATACGTGGGCTATTGGGGTTGGGCAAAATGTTAGTTGTACAATATCTCATTGTGCAAGGGCTGTGCCACACTTACTGCGGAGAATGCAGCCAACAGGGTTGTTTAATTAAAAACTGCCACTGAAAGGAGTTCTTGTGCTTACTATATATGTACCTGTCTAATGTACAGTATATGAGAGCATGTTTTGTGTTGCATGAGAGTATGTCTTGAGAGATGCTTATTTTCTGTATTTTGAGTCCTAACAAATTTCCCTTCAGGGACAATGAAGTATATCTTATCCTATCTTATCTTATCTCCTGTAAGGTTAATTATTGTTCCAATAAAGTAAAAGTAACATTTGATACTAAGTGTTAAGTAAGGTAATGTTCACAGTTTTTAAAAAGTAATAAAAACAGTAAATATTACACTCCCTGAGTAACTTGCCCAACACTGAACATGAACATACTGAGATTGATCTGATGATAAGGACTTAAACCAGCTTAGTGCAGTTCTTTTAATGCCAGTTAAATCTTTCAGTCTCTATGTTAATGTAATAGGATGTGATGGTCAAGGTCACATGCAGCATTAAGATCTAATGAGACAAGTACGGAGACAAGTCCTTTGTCTGAAGAAGTTAGAAAGTCATTTGTAATTTTCACCAGTGCCGTCTCTGTGCTCTAAAGTTGGCTAAGACCTCTGGATCACAAGTCTTTTTAAGCAGAGGTTTTATCACAGCTACTTGAAATGCAGTGTCGCTGCTAGTCATTTTGGTGCCCTAAGCACTTCATGGTGCTCAATCAAATCAAATATGAAAAGCAGAAGTGCTTCAGATAACTCAAAACCAAAAACACAATAGCACCATCACAGTATAATACTTAAGAACAATAAAAAGAGAAAGTAAAATCTTCACAGCTTTGCTGACTTTGTAAACATATTATGTAGAATAGCCAACACACATTACACATTTGAGAGTGCAAACTGAGTCTACATACCTGCTGGCCGGCTTGGGTTGATGTGGGCCTGAACTGCTTGTAGATGGTTGCTCGTTGTCTGTATCTTCCTCTTGGCCACGTGCTCCTCCTCATACGTATATCAGCATTGACCCTGCATTCATTTAGAAATATGAAGAAAAAGATTTCAGTATAGAAAGAGACAAAATATTCAAACAAAGAATCTTATACCGAAAAAAATTATAAACATTTTAAACTGAAAGCATACAGCCAATGAAATGTTCTCATTGGTTTGCTTTATATAATTCATAATAACATTTTATATTTATATCTTACCTAAAGGAATAAAAGCAACATGATACACCTTACACAAGACTACATTTCTGAATCTTAAACATTATCTTACCATTTAATTGAATACAACTTAAATGTGCTTATGAGAGCATTTTGTCTACTACAAAATGTTTTTCTATTTCACCGGCAGATGTCCATGCCTTTGCATCCTGACATAAATGCAATCAAAACGCCAGTTCATTTTGTCATGTAGAGTCTGTCACATTCAGATGTAGTTAAGCTAGCTGTGGCAGTAACACTTTACAGTAACAGTTCACAT
The DNA here is from genome assembly GCA_025617405.1 of Perca schrenkii. Classification (NCBI taxonomy): domain Eukaryota; kingdom Metazoa; phylum Chordata; class Actinopteri; order Perciformes; family Percidae; genus Perca; species Perca schrenkii. Next base: position 36,823,598 of record CM046793.1, read on the forward strand.
TATCAAGAGCTATATTCAGAGTTCCTGTATGTTCCACTGCAGCCCAGAGCAGACTGACTGAGCTTCCACTCACTGGATTTAAGAAAAGGTAGAAAAATGACTCTCTCTACATGGGTGTATTCTTATTACTTTGACTACAATTTAAGTTAAGAGGGCAATTGAGCAGCTTGTATTGTTTTATACAAAACGTCCACAAAGAGACGCAACAAACAAACATTGCACATGCATGCCTGAAACTGCTGCTACAGGCCTGAGCTCGGCCTACACTCAGCATGGCAACAACACCTGACAAATCTATATTACTCAACCAAGCTGAAGAGAAGATCATCAACCTCAAAAATGAAATCCAAAAACTAACCGACGAGCTGCAGCATAAAGAGGCTCTCCTGTTTAACTTCATGGACGTAGCTGGCGGCAGGGCTGGACTGGGACAAAAAATCGGCCCTGGCATTTTTGGCCCAGGCGGCCCACACCCACCGTGATTGGTCAGACACATTCCCTGCAGACAGTCCTCTTAAAATATGCGTGCATTCTATGATATGAGTTGCCTAGTATTCTGTGTTCATGTGATTGTTTTGGATCCTTCAAGAGGGGTCTCAAGACTTATCTGTTGATCTTACACTTAAATAATTCATTCATTCTTAGAGTTATGATTTGTATATTTATAGTATTTTTATTATTTTTTATTATTGATATTTGATATAGTATTGCCATTATTACTATTTTGCTTAATAGTGGCAACTTTAAAAACAGTTTACTGATAATTGTAACTATTGAGATTCATATTTTGTCGCTTTAGACACAAGTGTCTGCTAAATACTATAACAATAACTATAACCCTTCCCAAAAGCTACAATAAAGCTGAGAGTAGTATATGCCCTGGAAAAGGCCAACACAACCAACACAAGAGAAGCTAATTAAGCCATTCAAGGAACACTGATGCTTGTATCAATATGAAGGTAAATATGGTGCAAAACATGAGAGCTTGTAGAATACAATGTGAGAACTTGCAGAACAAAAAATCTGAACTTGTATTTTAAAATTTGCACTTGTAAAATTAAAATTTGCACTTGTAAAACTAAAATTTGCACTTTTAAAAAATATTCACACATTTGATCTGAATTTGAAGTCACAAAAAGAAAAAAAACACGAGAGCTTGTAAAAAAAATCTGAACTTGTAAATTGAAATTTGCACTTGTAGAAAAAATATTCACAAATGTGTAGATTGATATTTGCATGAACACAATGACAGCTGCAAACTTGTAATGCAACATTTACTTGTGTACTTTTTTTTTTTACTCAGGTAGATTTTCCATCACAACCACAATTGAGTGATTACAACCTCTCGAATCTGTCACTGTATGCGCTCTCTCGCATCACAAAGTGGCAAATCTGCACCTCGACTTTGCAACACTTGCGATACATTTGGTGCAAAACTAATCTGTACCTGTGGATTTAGGCTGTGGAGCTCTGAGCCAACAGGATGGGGAAAGCAGGGTTTCCAGATGAAGGTCAACTCTGTCCGGCTTATGTAGCTATGTAGCATGGAAGCCTGGTGGAATAGCAAGCTAGCGTTAGCTAACTAACCAACCAGCCACCTTCTAAATAAATGCCTTTTAATTATCTTAACACTTTTTAACAGTCAAACTGAAACACTGGCGGTGAGCTCCAGGTCCTGCAGTCGCAGACGGACCGTCACCAGTGGGGATCGGCCAGCGTAGCAACATTGCTATTATCGCCAGAAAGCTTCGCCGCTGACCTCGACCTACAGTCGGAGCTCCAGCGGGACACGGAGAGCCCCACACCCGGTAGCAGCGTTGGAATATTTGGAGAATAAAGGTCAGGATATTACAGGGAAAATAAACTCAGTATATATTGAATTTGTTTTTTAAAACATTGGAGTATTTGCAACACTGTCATATCAATCTACACATTTGTGAATATTTTTTCTGCAACTTCACATGCAGAATACAGGTGTGTGAATATTTTCTACAAGTGCAAATTTCAATTTACAAGTTCAGATTTTTTTTACAAGCTCTCGTGTTTTTTTTCTTTTGACTTCAAATTCAGATCACGTGTGTGAATATTTTTTACAAGTGCACATTTTAGTTTTACAAGTGCAAATTTCAATTTTGCAAGTGCAAATTTTAACATACAAGTTCAGATTTTTTGTTCTGCAAGTTCTCACATTTCATTCTACAAGCTCTCACGTTTTGCACCATATTTACCTTCATATATCAACACTGATTTTATAGATCACACAGACTTTTCAGCTACCCAACAGGCTAACCGCTAGCATTTTCAATGACAGCCACTATCTTTAATGTTACAGCCAAACCGCTTGTTATCGTTATGATGTGAGACACAAACACACACACACACACGCACGCACACACACACACACACACACACACACACACACACACACACACACACACACACCCAGCCTCCCTCCCTTCCTGAGAGTCCCTGTTAATTTGCCTACTCCATACCACATCGTCATCTACTCTCTCTTACGTCTTTTCCTCACTCGCTCCCATGGCCCTGTCATGGTCACTCTCCTCCTCCTCGTCTTCATCCCTGTCTTTCTGCTTCTCTGTATAGCCAGCCACCTCTCCTCCTCCTCGGCTTCAGGTAATGCTGATGTTGAAGCAGCTACTACATCCCCAAACATGTCCGAAATGTTGGCACATTTTGAGGAATCCGCCTGTAGATTCTTAATCTTTTTCTCCCGTAATTTCTCTGCACCTCCTTTACACGTTGGTGGTCGTTTGTCCATTTTAACATGAATGCTAAACTTCCAGCATAACTATTACAGCTCGTGTGTCAGGGCCGGGAGGCGTGGCCATAGTGGGATTCGTAAATTTGCGGCCCGGAGTGGGGAAGGGGGTTCCTGGATTTGATTGGGTCAGGCCAGTGCCAGTAAAGAAAATTAACCAATGGGTTGCTGTGAGTTCTTTATGGGCTGGCTTGGCCAAAAAATAAAAAAGGCCTATTTATATCGGCGATTCAGCCCAAAAGTGCGTCGGCCCACCGGGAAAAGGCCCGGTATGCCTGATCGTCGGTGATTCCATTATCAGGAGTGTACATTTCTTCAATGCAGCACACCGTCTCCCCGGGGCCACGGTCACTGTCATCTGGGATAAACTACGGGATCTATTACCTTCACTCCCGACTTCCATAAAAAGGATCATTGTCCACGTAGGAACCAACAATACAGTCCGCCAACTGCCGGAGCTGACCAAAAAAGATTTTAGCCAACTTTTTAAGCTTCTAAAACAATGTGGCAGATTCCCACACTGGGGCGTGGTTCCACTCGCTTCAGCAGAGTCTTTAGCCTTCACAACTGGCTGCAGTCTGCATGTGGGGCACACAATGTTGGTTTTGTTGACAATTTTAATCTTTTTTGGGATTGATATTCTCTCTTTATGAGAGACGGCATTCATCTTAACAGGCTGGGCTCACAGGTGCTAACCGCTAACGTCCAGCGTGTTGTGCAGTCCTCACCACACGATTGACTATTCACACAACACACACATACCCTGGAATCCCTTTCTCCTTCTATGGCATCACCTCAGGACACTGTTTGCAGCACTAGCCCCCCCTACTGTCTTCCCTTGCCATTAACACCCTTGCGGGTGAAATTAGTTACTTCCCCCTTTTTCTCAAGGCCTTGGAAACAGTGTTAACCCCTCGTACTGCCAGTCACTGGCAACAACACAGCCTCTTCTCTTTTCTCCTATCCAGACTATTTTAACTGCGAGGTCCTCACTCCCTGGGACGTGTACCAGCAGATCAGTGTCCAGGTATCTGCGCCCACTGGCCCGGGCTTCTGCTGTGCCTAGCAGTCAGTCCGTGCCATCAGGATGGCGCTGATAAATCCTCGTTCCATCACCATTAAGTCTTTTATTCTGAATGATTTATTCATTGAAAAATGCCTTGAGTTTTTATTCCTAACTGAGACTTGGCAGAGAAGCATGGAATTCAGAACTCTAATTGAACTTTGTCCACCAGACTGTCATTTTATCAGTACTCCAAGGATCTTGGGCCAGGGAGGAGGGCTCGCGGTGGTGTACAAAAGACACTTTCAAAGTCGGACAGTAACCTCTGGGGTGTTTTCCACATTCGAACTACAGGTGACCAAAGTCTGTAGTTCTAATCCTTTTTATTGTGTTTTAATTTACCAGCCCCCTGGTTCAAACAGTTCTTTTATTTCTGAATTCAGTGATCTTTTCTCTTCTATAATTGGTTTGGAAAAAGTGGTTATGGTTGGTGATTTTAATATTCATGTCGATGAAAATTCCTGCACCTTTGCCGCATATTTTCTTAATATCATTGAATCTTTTAATTTTATCCAACATGTGTCTGGTCCCACACATTTTGGGGGTCATACTTTGGACCTTGTTTTTAAACTTGGTCTTAACCTTGACTCTATCTGTACTGAGAAGCTGCATGTAATTAATTAATTTGGATTTACAGCCCAGTAAACGCCTATTAAAAAGCCATTTGACCAAAGTGCAGTGTTGTCTTATAATACTGACATTAATGGTCTGGTTCACTCATTCAACACTTATTGCTCATCTCTTTTGGATAATGTGGCTCCAAGTAAAGTGCAACTTTATCCCCATGGTTAAATGACTCCACTCGCTCTTTTTGACGTTCATGTCAGAGGGCTGAAGGAGAGTCGAAAACCACCAAACTTCAGGTGCACCGGATCCATCACAAAGAGCTATTATTTGAATATAATAACATGGTTAAGGAGGCGAGGACATCATACTTTATTAACCTTATTGCTTCTAGCAAGCGTAATCCCAAAATCCTTTTTGACACCGTTAACAATCTTGTAAATCCCTCTCCTCCTGAAGTGCCATTCTTTTTGAACAATGACTGCAGTGACTTTCTCTTCTTTGAAAATAAGATCAGAGATGTCAAGAATATCATTATCTCCACTGCTACGGTATGTTCTTTTCAGTTCACTCGGCCGTTAACTTTGAACTGTTTTGCTTCTATTTCTCTGTTCTCACAACTCACTGACTTGGTGTACAGTATGAAGCCTTCCTCGAGCCCGGTAGATGTTATACCTGCTTCCCTTCTTAAAAATGTCCTCGGGTCTGTAAGTACTTGCTTACTTTCTACAATCAACTGCTCTCTGCAAACCGGCTGTGTCCCATTGTATTTTAAACATGCAGTGGTTCAGCCACTTTTAAAGAAAACAAATTTGGATCCCTCAATTCCCGCAAACTATAGGCCAATCTCCAAGATGCCTTTTATTTCGAAAATTTTAGAAAAAGTCAGCTCTCTGCTGTTTTAGCCACTCACAACATACTAGACACATTTCAATCGGGCTTCCGTCAGAAACACTCTACAGAAACCTCTTCTTAGAGTATCCAATGATCTAATGATTTCTTCTGATGCGGGTAAATGTTCTGTTCTGGTACTGTTGGACCTTAGCGCAGCGTTCGATACTGTGGATCACACCATTTTGCGTGACAGACTTAAGCACTGGGTTGGGATCTCTGGGAGCGCCCTGGACTGGTTCACCTCCTATCTTTCAGATAGAACCTATTCAGTGTCACTGGGCCCCTATTCCTCTGAAGGGCTCTGTGTTAGGTCCAATTCTATTTACATTGTATATGCTTCCCCTAGGCCACATAATTAGTCAATTTGGAGATATACGTTATCATTTCTACGCTGATGACATCCAGCTGTATGTCTCTTTTAAGCCAGAGGAAACTAACAAAGTGTCAGCACTGCTCAATTGTTTGTCCTCCATTAAGGATTGGTTGGCAAACAATTTCTTGCAGCTTAATTAAGATAAGACCGTAGTCGTTATTGTTGCTCCGGATACTACAGCCTCCAAAGTTGTTAATCTTTTGGGGTCCCTTTCTTCAGTGGTACAGTCCAATCTGTTGACCAGGTCCAACAGAATGTCACACATCACTCCTGTGTTATCCATGTTACATTGGCTTCCAATAAAGTTCAGGATCCAATTTAAGGTTCTAGTTCTTACATTTAAAGCATTGCATGGACAGGCGCCTGTTTATATCTCTGACCTGCTCCAGACGTATATCACTAACAGGTCACTCAGGTCTTCTAACCAGGGACTATTGGTGGTCCCACGTACTCGTTTAAAGACTGAAGGTGATCGTTCCTTTGAAGTGGTAGCTCCGACCTTGTGGAATGCTCTTCCTGTTAACCTATGTTCTGCAGTCTCGGTCGATGCTTTTAGAAAGCAACTGAAAACATACTTGTTTCAACTGGCTTTTGTCTAATGTTTGTAATTTTTGGGTTTTATTCTTTTAATCCTCATTCGAACTGCATTTGTTGTTGCTTGTTTATTTTCTATTTTGGATTCTATTGTATTTTAATCAAATGTCTTTTGTGTGAAGCACTTTGTGACTCTGTCTGTGAAAGGTGCTATATCAAATAAATTACTTACTTACTTACTATTCTGTCCCACTGCACAACCACACCTCTCCTAATTTGTGTGTGAGACTGTAGCCTACATTCTGCTGAATTCTACTGAATCACAATCCTAAAGATGGTCGTGGGTTTATTATGCATTGCAAACGCTAAAATATGCGTTCTCCAATGACACAATGCTTGGTAAACATGGCTAAATGCCTGGCTAAAGACTATTAATCGCACGCTACACGGCAATGATGGCCTGAAGCAAGAGGAATTGGTAGCCTACCTTGTGCACTGACTGCTAACTGTTACTGAGAAAGTATTGACCACCGTCACGTCAAAATAAACCATAAACTACTGCTCCATATCTAAAGTAATGTAACAGCTAGCTGGCATCAGTTACTTGTAAAATGCATAGATAATGTTTAACAGTAAAATCTCAATTTAGCTTGCACCTAAGTTATAACATATTTGAGTTTGCTAACATTAGCAATAACGTGCTAGTTTGAGGTGTATGCAGGCTAACCATTACATTAGCAGCAAATTTCCTGTATTTAAAGGGGTGATAGAATGCAAAACCGATTTTACCCTGTCATAGTTGAATAACGACAGTTCGGTGGGTAAATAGGACATACATAGAAGCTCAAAGTCCCACTGACACCCCTTTGCTATGAAAATCTCATATTTTGAAACTGGCGCTGAAAACGGGCGAATCCCAACAAAGCTGGAAGTTGATGTCAACCTCCCAAAAACCGGAACCTTTGTCAGCCCATGGGTGTATTAAGAGAACGGTCACGCCCCAATATTTACATAGGTTACACAACTTCCGAATCTAAGTTGCGCAGATCTCTGCTATTCCATTACAAAATTCACTTCTGAAACTTTTTTATGCGAGAAATCAACTATGTAAGGCTCAGATATGGGCCATTTTACGAAAATGGATGGCTAATTGCAAATTTTGTCCAACTGTGTGTCGGAATTCAGCTGCCGGTGCTGCCTGTGTTGCTGCCTCGCCGCCCGACCTGCCTTCCTTCACACACCCCGGCCTGCTCTGAGGTACTTGGAGCTCCGTCACGACTGGCAGCCCACATACACTCCATACCCGCGCAAAGTCACCGGTCTTTTGGATAATGGACTACTAAACGCTGGTGCTCTGACAGAGCTCCAGGGCCTGCAGCTCCCCTCTTCCTGCTAGCTAAATGCCCGGTGTGTGTGTGAGTGAGAGCACGGTCAGCGAGCTTGTTACGCCAGCAATCTGTTACCACAGGTTCCAGTTAATCTTTTAATGTGTGTAATTATAATGTGTTGAGTTATTTAAACAAACAATTGGGGAAATAAATGCCGCTTGTCCGCGAGTCTCATTGATAGAGCATGCGGCTGGATGTAGCTTTATCAATGAGAGCTAGCTAGCCTCCTCTTAGAATTCCTCTGGAATTCACAAATATTCATTAACTTGAAATCGGACACCGTTGTTAGCTTTATAAGACCTTTAGTTAGATGGTGTATAAGTGGTGTGACGAAATTCAAACTGTAAATATACTCAAATTAAGGCGAAAAGGAAGCTAACTATCCATGATTTGTAGCTAGGATTGAAGGGACAGTCACAGCTAACGAAACACCTAGCCTTCACAAATATTCATTAACTTAAAAATCGGACACGGTTGTTAGCTTTATAAGACATATAGTTAGATGTTGTGTAAGTGGCGTGACGAAATTCAAACTGTAAATATAATCGAATTAAGGCGAAAAGGAATGTAAATGTAAATGGACTGTTCTTATATAGCGCTTTTCTAGTCTGAACGACTACTCAAAGCGCTTTACATGGTACAGGAACCATTCACCATTCACACACATTCATACACTGTGGCCGAGGCTGCCGTACAAGGTGCCACCTGCTCATCAGATAATCATTCACACACATTTACACTCCGATGCGCAGCATCGGGGGCAACTCGGGGTTCAGTGTCTTGCCCAGGGACACTTCGACATGGGACTGCAGGGCCATGGATCGAACCACCAACCTTCCGATTGGCAGGCAATCGCTCTACCACTGAGCCACAGCCGCCCAGGAAGGAAGCTAACTATCCGTGGTTTGTAGCTACACATAGCTAGGATTGAAGGGACAGTCGCAGCTAACGAAACACTTTGTCTTCACAAATATTCATTAAATTGAAATCGGACACCGTTGTTAGGTTTATAGGACATATAGATTAGTTGTGTAAGTGGCGTGACGAAATTCAAACTGTAATTAAAGCTGCGAGCAGCGATGGACAGGCCCTCGCGCCTCGGCGCGCGTCGGGGTTACCGGCAGACGCCGCTCCTTGCGACCGTGCATTTGCGCGGCGCACAGATGCCGCAAATTGTCACCAATGAAAAGGGAACTCCCCCCCAAGTTCAACGATACCTCACACAAGACTCTACGTCATACGGTTCATTAGCTGTGAAATGGGGAGAGGTTAATGCATAGGGGGCGGGTCAAACCATCACCAATGAAGAAAGAAGTCTATGCTGATTTCAATGATACCTCACACAAGGGTATACCTTAAAACATTTCAAATTGTATGAAAGGGGGCGGGGCTTAAGCATAGGGGGCGGGTCAAACCATGACCAATTAAAAACAAAGTCTCTGCTGAGTTCAATGACACCTCACACGAGACTCTACCTTAAACGGTTCAAATGTTATGTAAGGGGGCGTGGTTTGAATAAGTGGGCGTGGTCATATTATAGGGGGCGGCTCAGTATCACATGTAGACCACACATTCTGAGTTTCATGTAAATCGGATGATGTTTGTCATATAAGGCATATTTCCTGATGCCAGCGGGGGGCGCTGTGACCAAAAGTCAATTTTGGCCTGTAGGTGTCCTCAAGCCTGGACCATTGTCAATCGTGAGAAATTTCGGGCAGATACAACAACGTACACTCAAGTTACAACAATTTCTTTGTTCATCGCTAAACACTCAAAATGGCCGCCACACCACGCCCACACCGTCTGATGAAAAGTTTTTCTTTTAATAACTTTTCATCGTTAAGGTGTTGGGATGGTACAGACCAAGTTTGAAGTCCATCGGATGAAATCTCTAGGAGGAGTTCGTTAAAGTATAGAACCTTGACTTTTAGGCCTACTTCCTGTTGCCACTAGGGGGCGCTATGACTTTAAGTAAATATCGGCCTTTATTTGTCCTCAGGGTTGGACTCTTATGAATCCATCTACTACATCGATGTATCGATTTATATTCCTATGATCCAACTACATCGATCTGTGCTCGGCGAGTTGGCCTTCTGGACGACATATATCAATCAAACATCGTTTTAAAATGTAATAAATCGATTGTATCGATACTAGGAAATAACCCAAGCACGTCAGACTTTATATGGATGTTTTTTCTTAGCACTTTTAATGATAAAGGCTTTAAACATTACTCGATTCAGTCTGCTTATCCGTGACGTCATCGCCCCGCGCCAGCAGCAGCGCAAAGGCGCAAAGACAACAAAACATAGCATGGTGGATGGCAGAGGAGAAGCCGACGAGCGAGAAATTATCAAGCCACCATTGCGGTCCAGTGTGTGGAAACACTTTGGCTTTTGCAAAGACGGAGATGTTCTAAATAAGTCGCTCGCTGTTTGTAGGATATGTAGTCAAGGTCAAGTAAAGTACAACGGCAACACGACAAATCTCTCCAACCACCTACTAAGGCGCCATGGGATTTCACACAACACCGACCGTCCAGGCACATCTTGCGGCGTTCCCGCTGCTACAGCAGCGAAAGGTAAAGTCAACTCTGCGGAAGCCTCAGGTCTCGCCTGCATGTTTAGTCAGAGACTAGGCCAAAACTCAGCTCGGGCGAAAAACATCACGGCAACAATTACCCTACAGTGTGGTTGAAAATCCGGGATTCCGTGAAATTATTCAAACATTGGAGCCAAGGTACACAATACCAAGCCGACCACACTTCTCAGAAAAGGTTATTCCTGCATTGTACGAAAGTACTAAGAATGATGTGAAGCTGTCGCTTTCTCAAGCTGAACGAGTAGCGATAACGACAGATGGCTGGACATCATGCTCAAATCAAGGGTATGTGACAATTACCTCTCATCACATTGATCCGGAGTGGAAAATGAAGACCTTTGTTCTGCAAACCAGAGTTTTAAATGAAGCCCATACTGGTAAAAATATTGGCACGTTACTGCGTGAAGCCTGCATGGAGTGGAAAATCTCCGACAAGAATCCTGCCATCGTCACAGATAACGCCAGGAACATGATTGTGGCCGGTGCAGAAGCCCAGTTCAGTCCACACATTACCTGCTTTGCACATACACTCAACCTTGCCTCGCAGAAGGGTTTGGGGGTGGACCGTGCTCCCAGGTTGTTGGGGAAAGTGCAAAAAATTGTTGGATATTTTCACCGCAGCCCGATTGCATGTCACGCCCTACAGGAAAAACAAACTCTGATGGATTTACCAAAACATAAACTGATCCAAGACATGATCACCAGATGGAACAGTTCATTCGAAATGCTTGAACGTTTTTTGGAACAACAGCCAGCTATAATGGCAACTCTGAAGTCCAAGGATCTACGAAAGGGGGTCACAGATGTAGGCACGCTGAGTGAGAGTGATATTGCTGGGTCCTGTCAAAATGGCAACCACTGTGATGTGTGAAGAAGACCAGCCAACTCTCTCTGTAATTGCTCCTCTTCAAGCAAAAGCTGCTGAAACACCTACAGCCATGCGAAGACGACTCAACCCTGGTTGCAGAGATTAAGAGGGTGATGGCCAGTGACCTCTCCACACGCTACAGAGGCACCCAAGATGCTCTCAACATAGGTAATTAATTTGGAGTCTTAATTAAAATCAACTTGGTTAATATTTTAGGTTATTAGACTGTATTAATTTGTAAAAATGCCACACCTTTGCGTTTTCAAGTTTTAATTTGAGTTGAGTTTTTTCATTTGGAAAAGTAAACAAGATATCTGCAATACAATTCTTAGTTCATGGTGGCTTTACATCATCACTGTGCCACATTTCTTTTAAATATACTAAAGTTTAATCTTCTGATTATTTTGTGTATGAGGAGGTGGTCATCACTTGCAATTTCAGGTCAACTTAATTTAATAATGCAATGAATGCAATATTCTTGTTCTTTAAACAGCATCAGCGTTGGACCCGCAATTTAAAGAACTGCCCTACCTGGAAAAAGAGGACAGAGAACAGGTCTACACAAAACTGTTTTTTGAGGCAGAAGTGCCCCACCAGGTAACTCTTCTCCCCTCTTTCCTCTGCTCTTTTCTCTTCTCCCCTTTCATTTGTCCTCTCTCAAATCTCATCTGTTCTTTATCTTCCTCTAAATTTCTGTGTGAAATATTACAGAGCAGAAATTTGAACAGTTCACACATTCTTACATCAATAGATGCAAGCAATGGGAAATCGGGAGGAAGACGAGGGAAGCTCGAGACCACAGGTGTGTTTCATGTGATACCAATAAAAGATTGTTGTTGTATTAATGAGAAACATGACTATATTTTGAAATACATTTCTTATATTGTAGCTCCAAATGAGTCACCTCCTTGTAAGAAGAAAGCCTTAGATGCACTGTTTGGCGATTCCTTCACCCAAAGAGAAAAACAATCCACAAGCGAGACAGCCAGAGCAGAGGTGTTAAGGTACCGACCAAAAGATGCGTTGCCTTTGACTGAAAATGCCATGAAGTGGTGGAGATCTCAGGAGAAAGAGCTACCTGTACTTTCCACCCTTGCTAAACGGTACCTGTGCATTCCAGGCACCAGTGTGCCAGCAGAACGAGTTTTTAGTACTGCTGGCGACATAGTGAACGCACAGAGAAGTGTTCTGCGGCCAGATCATGTTGATCAGTTGATATTTTTGAAAAAAAATCTGTAGTCATTGAAGAGTAGCCTAGTTGGTTACACTTGATCTTTTGTTGAATATTGTTTGTTTATTAAAATGAGAGTAGTAACAGGTTCATCCACTGCTCATTCAACCTGAAGAAATGTTGGTTGCACTTTATTTTTGATATTAATACCGTATTTGTATTGTAATGTTGAAAAACAAAAGCAGAAGTAGCAGGTAAACCTACTCTTAATTCAACCTTAAGAGATGTTGGTTGCACTTTATTTTTTCATATTAATATTGTAATATTTTTATGTTGAAAAACAAAAGCAGAAGTAGCAGGTAAACCTACTCTTAATTCAACCTGAAGAGATGTTGGTTGCACTTTATTTTTGATATTAATATTGTAATATTTTTATGTTGAAAAACAAAGGCAGAAGTAGCAGGTAAACCTACTGTTGAAATGTTGGTTGCACTTACTGTACTTTTATTGAAAATGTATTGAATATTGAAAATGAGATCAGAAAATTTTAACTTCCTGTTAATTCAACCTAAAGTGTTGTTTGCACTTTATTCAAATAAAATGTGTATGCATTTGCCATTCATTGTTGTTTACTTGTTTATTTATATTCATAATTAATTGATACCTGATTCCATTACAAGAAACAGGAATCTAGGAAACTTCACCTGCACTGTCCAGTATCCAGGTATTTATTTCAGTCACACTGGTTGAATTTTTGACTAAAAGGTTACTGAATTGATTTCAAGTCACTGAATCGTTTCGGATCGGATCGTTCTAAATGAACCAATATCGTCCTTGAATCGTATCGACAACCACGAATTGTGATACAAATCGAATCGTTGAAAAAAACGAATCGTTACACCCCTATAAGATACTTATCCAAAATACAAATAAAGACATTGATGAATAGGTTAGGTAATAAGATAATGAAGTTTATTTGAAAGTCTTGTGTTTCTTCTCACATGAATTTACGCTTATGGGATAATAAAGTAAATTTAGACTTTTTAAGGAATGTATGAGAGAAAAACAAAATCACCAAAACAAGTGTAACTTCATGTAGGTCTGTATCGAGGTATTGTGACACACTGTGGAACTAAAAGTACCTGAAACCACAGTGCAGAAATACTACTTCTAGTTATAAGAGACAATCATGAAAATATTACTTGTAAAAAGGTACAAAAGTATCAGCATCAAAATACATGTTGGAGCCATAATGTAACTTTGTTTTGTTTATATTACAGGTTGATGTCATTAATGGATATGCAGTTTTGTGTGACCACTGGGTGAAGCATTGACACAGGAAATGCTTATACACTGTAAACCCGAATAGGTTACCAGAACTCAAAAAAGTGTGGCAATCGATTGCCTAATTCTTTTTTAAGTTGATTAACTTAAAAGTCAAAATTTCCAGAATTTAAAAGGTTGGATGAATTGCTACTTGTACCTTTTGATAACAGTTAAATTAAAAGTGCTCATTTAGCTCAACTCAAATATTTGCAGTTATGACTTACAGTTTTGAGTTTTCAAACCACAGGAATAAGTTCACAGAACTTAATAAAATAAGTAAACAACCACACCATATTATGTTAACCAAACTCAATGTTCATCCTCGATGATGTTATCTAAGTCCTGGGAGGTTGGAAATCCAATCTCAATTGACAGCAGGGCAAAGGCTGCCTTGTATTCATCAGTTGCTGTAAGAGTTTTGGCCACTGTTTCATAGGCGTCAAAATCGTTCCTGGCCTTTCCTATAAACTATAATAACATAAATTTGAGTCTATTCTTTTATTTTTATTTTCCAAAAGATGACAGACTGAGGTTAAGTGGGTGTGTGGGCGGGACATTGATCCACCACTCGATCACTACTACGCAGACTCTGGCTCCAAAATGTCCAAAATGTCCACAATATGGCAGCGCCCGTATCCATACAATTTTGGCTTCAATTTGCACAGTGGGAAGAAGTGGAGAAATTAGTTTTTTGGCTTCATGTGCCACTGAGCAACTCTTATAGGAATGAACAGGGGTCCATATCTAACGATGTATCCAGTTCTCTTCATACATTGATGGTCAGAATGAAAATGTCTGTATCAGTTAGATCGAACATTAAGCGGTCTTTACGCTGCCAGCTCCCAAGTACAAAATAGTCCACAGAATTCAGAGCGAGCGAGTGGGGATGTTAATATGTACGCTTGTCATAATTTAGGGTGTGGCAGGTCAGGGCAGGTCACTTCGGCTACTAGCCAAAAAGCTAAAAGAAGGATTATAGAGAGAGGAAAACTTTCAACAGCTGGAAGTATTGTCATTATATAAAAGCTTTGATAATCCAACATGTCACTGTGAGCAGAGCGAACTCAATAGGCCTGTGTTCAGCCTGAATGCAGAATGTTTGCAGTTAGGGAGTTTGGCTGATTGTTGACTCCTCCTGTAAGGTTAATTATCCATCCATCCATCCATCTTCGTCCGCTTATCCGGTGTCAGGTCGCGGGGGGAGCAGCTCCAGCAGGGGACCCCAAACTTCCCTTTCCTGAGCAACATTAACCATCTCCGACTGGGGGATCCCGAGGCGTTCCCAGGCCAGGTTGGAGATATAATCCCTCCACCTAGTCCTGGGTCTTCCCAGAGGCCTCCTCCCAGCTGGACGTGCCTGAAACACCTCCCTAGTGAGGCGCCCAGGGGGCATCCTTACCAGATGCCCGAATCACCTCAACTAGCTCCTTTCGACGCGAAGGAGCAGCGGCTCTACTCCGAGCTCCTCACGGATGACTGAGCTTCTCACCCTATCTCTAAGGGAGACGCCAGCAACCCTCCTCAGGAAACCCATTTTGGCCGCTTGTACCCTGGATCTCGTTCTTTCGGTCATGACCCAGCCTTCATGACCATATGTGAGGGTAGGAACGAAAGCTGACCGGTAGATCGAGAGCTTTGCCTTCTGGCTCAGTTCTCTTTTCGTCACAACGGTGCGATAAATTGAATGTAATACCGCACCCGCTGCGCCGATTCTCCAACCAATCTCCCGCTCCATTGTCCTCTCACTCGCAAACAAAACCCCAAGGTACTTGAACTCCTTCACTTGGGGTAAGGACTCATTCCCTACCTGGAGTAGGCACTCCATCGGTTTCCTGCTGAGAACCATGGCCTCATATTTAGAGGTGCTGATCCTCATCCCAACCGCTTCACACTCGGCTGCGAACCGATCCAGTGAGTGCTGAAGGTCACAGGCCGATGATGCCATCAGGACCACATCATCTGCAAAGCGCAGCAATGAGATCCCCAGCCCACCGAACCGCAACCCCTCCTCACCCCAACTACGCCTTGATATCCTGTCCATAAATATTACAAACAGGATTGGTGACAAAGCACAGCCCTGGCGGAGGCCAACCCTCACCTGAAATGAGTCCGGCTTACTGCCGAGAACCCGGACAGAGCTTTCACTTTGGTCGTACAGAGATTGGATGGCCCTGAGTAAAGACCCCCTCACCCCATACTCCCGCAGCACCTCCCACAGTATCTCCCGGGGGACCCGGTCATACGCCTTTTCCAAATCCACAAAACACATGTAGACCGGTTGGGCATACTCCCAGGCCCCCTCCAGGATCCTTGCGAGAGTGAAGAGCTGGTCCGTTGTTCCACGACCAGGACGGAATCCGCATTGTTCCTCTTCAACCCGAGGTTCGACTATCGGCCGAACCCTCCTTTCCAGCACCTTGGAGTAGACTTTACCAGGGAGGCTGAGAAGTGTGATACCCCTGTAATTGGCACACACCCTCTGGTCCCCCTTTTTAAAAAGGGGAACCACCACCCCAGTCTGCCACTCCTTTGGCACTGTCCCAGACTTCCACGCAATGTTGAAGAAGCGTGTCAACCAGGACAGCCCCTCCACACCCAGAGCCTTGAGCATTTCTGGATGGATCTCATCAATCCCAGGGGCTTTGCCACTGTGGAGTTGTTTTGACTACATCAGTGACTTCCGCCTGGGAAATTGACAACGATCCCCATCATCCTCCAGCTCTGCCTCTAACATAGAGGGCGTATTAGTCGGATTCAGGAGTTCCTCAAAGTGCTCCTTCCACCGCCCTATTACCTCCTCAGTTGAGGTCAACAGTGTCCCATCCTTACTGTACACAGCTTGGATGGTTCCCCGCTTCCCCCTCCTGAGGTGGCGAACAGTTTTGCAGAAGCACCTTGGTGCTGAACGAAAGTCCTTCTCCATGTCTTCTCCAAACTTCTCCCACACCCGCTGCTTTGCCTCTTTCACAGCAGAGGCTGCAGCCCTTCGGGCCCTTCGGTACCCTGCAACTGCCTCCGGAGTCCTCTGGGATAACATATCCCGGAAAGACTCCTTCTTCAGTCGGACGGCTTCCCTGACCACCAGTGTCCACCACGGTGTTCGTGGGTTACCGCCCCTTGAGGCACCTAAGACCCTAAGACCACAGCTCCTCGCCGCAGCTTCAGCAATGGAAACTTTGAACATTGTCCACTCGGGTTCAATGCCCCCAGCCTCCACAGGGATGCACGAAAAGCTCCGCCGGAGGTGTGAGTTGAAAGTCTGTCGGACAGGGGCCTCCTCCAGACGTTCCCAATTTACCCGCACTACCCGTTTGGGCTTACCAGGTCTGTCCAGAGTCTTCCCCCACCCCCTGACCCAACTCACCACAAGATGGTGATCAGTTGACAGCTCCGCCCCTCTCTTCACCCGAGTGTCCAAAACATACCGCCTCAGATCAGATGAAACGATTATAAAATCAATCATTGACCTTTGGCCTAAGATGCTCTGGTACCAAGTACACTTATGAGCACCCCTGTGTTCGAACATGGTGTTTGTTATAGACAATCCATGACTAGCACAGAAGTCCAACAACAAACAACCACTCTGGTTTAGATCAGGGAGGCCGTTCCTCCCAATCACGCCTCTCCATGAGTCTCCATCATTGCCCACGTGCGCGTTGAAGTCCCCCAGCAGAACAATGGAGTCCCCCACTGGAGCCCCATGCAGGACTCCAGTCAAGGTCTCCAAGAAGGCCGAATACTCCGAACTCCTGTTTGGTGCATATGCACAAACAACAGTCAGAGTTTCCCCCCCCCCACAACCCGCAGGCATAGGGAGGTGACCCTCTCGTCCACCGGGGTAAACTCCAACGTAGCGGCGCTCAGCCACGGGCTTGTGAGTATCCCCACACCCGCCCGGCGCCTCACACCCTGGGCAACTCCGGAGAAGAAAAGAGTCCAACCCCTATCGAGGAGTATGGTTCCAGAACCGAGACTGTGCGTAGAGGTAAGCCCCACCAGATCTAACCGGTAACGCTCCACCTCCCGCACCAGTTCCGGCTCCTTCCCCCACAGAGAGGTGACGTTCCACGTCCCCAGAGCCAGCGTCTGCTGCCCGGGTCTGGTCCGTCGAGACCCCTGACCTTCACTGCCACCCATGTGACAGCACACCCGACCCCAGCGGTTCCTCCCACAATAAAGCAGAATTAACATTAGATACTAAGTATTAAGTCAGGTAGTTCTAATACGTTTTAAAGAGTAATAAGAAAAAGTAAAATATTACACTCCCTGAGTAACTTGCCCAACACTGAACATGAACAAACTGAGGACTTCAACCAGCTTAGTGCGGTTATTTTAATGCCAATTAAATGTCTCTATGTTAATGTAATGGGATGTGATGGTCAATGTCACATAAAGCATTAAGATCAAACTAGAAAATGCATTTCCTGCAGAAAATGCGTGGGAATGCTGAATAGCTGAATTGCTAAAGCTAACTGGATGAATAGCTTAAATCCGTAAAAAGAAGATGAAGTAGTGAAAATAGTTGAAAAAGTAGGAATGGTTTTAATTAACTTAAATTTCATATCATACTACCACTAAAGTACAAAATATGTGGAATAATTCAAGTTTTTTTGAAAAGCTTATGTTAAAGCTAAACTGGATTGCTGGTTAAAATGTGTAAGAAAAAGGTGAAGTTGTCAGACAGACAGACGGACGGGAGAGGAAAGAGATAGGACAGAGAAAGAGAACAGAAAGAGAAAGAAGAAAGAGAAGAGGACAGAGAACAGAAAGAGGAATGAGAACAGAGGACATGAAGAGGAAAGAAGCGGACAGAAAGAGGAAAGAGAACAGAGGACATGAAGAGGAAAGAAGCGGACAGAAAGAGGAAAGAGAACAGAGGACATGAAGAGGAAAGAGGACAGAAAGAAGAATGAGGACAGCAAAAAGAAAGAGGAAAGAGGACAGAAAGAAGAGGATAAAAAGAGGAAAGAGAACAGAAAGAAGAAAGAGGACAGAAAGAGGAAAGAAGACAGAAAGAAGAAAGAGGATAGAAAGAGGAAAGAGGACAGAGGACAAAGAAGAAAGAGGACAGAAAGAGGACAGAAAGAAGAAAGAAGACAGAAGAAAGAGGACAGAAAGAGGACAGAAAGAGGAAAGAAGAGAGAGGACAGAAAGAAGAAAAAGGAAAGAGGACAGAAGAAAGAGGACAGAAAGAGGAAAGAAGAAAGAGATCAGAAAGAGGAAAGAGGACTGAAAGAGGAAAGAAGAAAGAGGACAGAAAGAGGAAAGAGAACAGAGAGCGAGAGGACAGAAAGAGGAAAAAAAGAAGAAAGAGGACAGAAAGAAGAAAGAGGACAGAAGAAAGAGGACAGAAAAAGGAAAGAAAGAGGACAGAGAGGAAAGAAGAAAGAGGACAGAAGACAGAAAGAGGAAAGAAGAGATTAGAAAGAGGAAAGAAGACAGAAAGAGGACAGAAAGAGGAAAGAGAACAGAGAGCGAGAGGACAGAAAGAGGAAAGAGGAAAGAAAGAGGAAAGATGAAAGAGGAAAGAAGAAAAAGGAAAGAGGACAGAAAGAGGAAAGAAGAAAGAGGAAAGAAGTAAGAAAGAGGACAGAAAGAGGAAAGAGGAAAGATGACAGAAAGAGGACAGAAAGAGGAAAGAAGAAAGAGGACAGAAAGAGGAAAGAGAACAGAGAGCGAGAGGACAGAAAGAGGAAAGAAAGAAGAAAGAGGACAGAAAGAGGAAAGAGGAAAGAAGAAAGAGGAAAGAGGACAGAAAGAGGAAAGAAGAAAGAGGAAAGAGGACAGAAAGAGGAAAGAAGAAAGAGGACAGAAGTAAGAAAGAGGACAGAAAGAGGAAAGAGGAAAGATGACAGAAAGAGGACAGAAAGAGGAATGAGGACAGAAAGAGGAAAGAAGAAAGAGGACAGAAAGAGGAAAGAAGAAAGAGGACAGAAAGAGGAAAGATGAAAGAGGACAGAAAGAGGATGCACAGACAGAGAAGACAGACAAACAGAAGTGGAAGGTCAAAGAGACTATTGTTCATATTACTGCCTGTAGTATCTGTATAGACTACTGTTCATATTACTGCCTGTAGTATCTGTATAGACTACTGTTCATATTACTGCCTGTAGTATCTGTATAGACTACTGTTCATATTACTGCCTGTAGTATCTGTATAGACTACTGTTCATATTACTGCCTGTAGTATCTGTATAGACTACTGTTCATATTACTGCCTGTAGTATCTGTATAGACTACTGTTCATATTACTGCCTGTAGTATCTGTATAGACTACTGTTCATATTACTGCCTGTAGTATCTGTATAGACTACTGTTCATATTACTGCCTGTAGTATCTGTATAGACTACTGTTCATATTACTGCCTGTAGTATCTGTATAGACTACTGTTCATATTACTGCCTGTAGTATCTGTATAGACTACTGTTCATATTACTGCCTGTAGTATCTGTATAGACTACTGTTCATATTACTGCCTGTAGTATCTGTATAGACTACTGTTCATATTACTGCCTGTAGTATCTGTATAGACTACTGTTCATATTACTGCCTGTAGTATCTGTATAGACTACTGTTCATATTACTGCCTGTAGTATCTGTATAGACTACTGTTCATATTACTGCCTGTAGTATCTGTATAGACTACTGTTCATATTACTGCCTGTAGTATCTGTATAGACTACTGTTCATATTACTGCCTGTAGTATCTGTATAGACTACTGTTCATATTACTGCCTGTAGTATCTGTATAGACTACTGTTCATATTACTGCCTGTAGTATCTGTATAGACTACTGTTCATATTACTGCCTGTAGTATCTGTATAGACTACTGTTCATATTACTGCCTGTAGTATCTGTATAGACTACTGTTCATATTACTGCCTGTAGTATCTGTATAGACTACTGTTCATATTACTACCTGTAGTATCTGTATAGACTACTGTTCATATTACTGCCTGTAGTATCTGTATAGACTACTGTTCATATTACTGCCTGTAGTATCTGTATAGACTACTGTTCATATTACTGCCTGTAGTATCTGTATAGACTACTGTTCATATTACTGCCTGTAGTATCTGTATAGACTACTGTTCATATTACTACCTGTAGTATCTGTATAGACTACTGTTCATATTACTGCCTGTAGTATCTGTATAGACTACTGTTCATATTACTGCCTGTAGTATCTGTATAGACTACTGTTCATATTACTGCCTGTAGTATCTGTATAGACTACTGTTCATATTACTACCTGTAGTATCTGTATAGACTACTGTTCATATTACTGCCTGTAGTATCTGTATAGACTACTGTTCATATTACTGCCTGTAGTATCTGTATAGACTACTGTTCATATTACTACCTGTAGTATCTGTATAGACTACTGTTCATATTACTGCCTGTAGTATCTGTATAGACTACTGTTCATATTACTACCTGTAGTATCTGTATAGACTACTGTTCATATTACTGCCTGTAGTATCTGTATAGACTACTGTTCATATTACTGCCTGTAGTATCTGTATAGACTACTGTTCATATTACTGCCTGTAGTATCTGGGTGTGTCTGTGAAAGTGTTGTCATGGTAACGAATGGCCAGTGGATATGTTTATAAACTTGCTTTGATGTCTATAATCAAGTTGATGAGCAACACCTGCTGAATCTGTCAGCTGTGCTGTGCTTCAGCTATTCAGAGTCCCTGAGAGCGAGCTCTCAAACAAAGCCTCACAGTGGCAAAACGATAACTGCTATCAGTCAAATGATGTGATCCTGAGCACCACAAGGCCTTTGTGAACGTATCGGTATAAAATTTATATGGATAAACGTAAAAATGTGGGCATATCAGCGATTTCAAAAAGTGGTTCGTTCTGCTCTTCGCTGGAAAATATGGACGAATTCTATCATTGTTGCGGATTGATGAAAATGTGTTACTCTCATCATTTGGAAGCTTGCTGAGCCCAAAGTATAAGACATATCGCTTAACAAAAATGCCTACGTTTTGATGTATAAATTGTGTATGACAAGTAGAAAATGTGGGCGTGAGAACAATTTAAGGAGCAGGGACAAAGATAATTTTTTTGAAGCTTCACACTCTAGATGATGACATCATCACTCTAAGCAGCGCAATACACACTCTGTTTAATCGATAAAATTTCCTGAAATGATCACTAAACTTAAACAGGTTTTTAACAAAAACTGTAAAAGATATCAAACTGAAAAGCACAAGCCAGATAGCTGAATATTTAGTGAACATTTTAAAGTTTGTTTGGCGTCTGTAGGTGAAAGTATGAAGGAGCTGAAAATTTTGGGAGCGGAAGAAGATTTGAAGGAGTTGAAGGCTGCTCTCATTGACTTTAATGTTAAAAAAAAGTGTTAAAAAGCTTAAAATTTAAAAAAGTATAAATAGTAGAAAAAAAGTTGAAGAAGTCCCATCATTAGCTGAAAGAGCTGAACTTTGAAAAGTTGAATGGTTTAAATAGGTTAAAGTATGCAGAAGTTATGCAGAGCCAAAAAACGTACGGAATAATAATAATAAGAAGAAGTATATAAAGAACCGAATAACAATAGTTGGAATGCTGTTGAACAGCATTCCCACTAATAAGACAAGTACGGAGACAAGTCCCTTTGTTTGAAGAAGTTAGAAGGTCATTTGTAATTTTCACCAGTGCCATCTCTGTGCTCTAAAGTTGGCTAAGACCTCTGGATCAAAAGTGTTTTTTTAAGCAGAGGTTTTATCACAGCTACTTTAAATGACTGTGGTACATAACCTGTTCAAAATGTTGCTCAAGTAAAAGTATTAGGAACATATTCTTCAAATCAAAAGTCATCATCATAATAAATATGCAGAATAGCTCCTTTCAAAGTGTTATATTATCATAGAATATCATATTTTCTGTATCAAGTAAGAGCATTTCAATGTTGTAGTTAATTAACGTGGAGTCAATTTAGTTAAATACTTTGTATACTACTGTCTAGATTAGTAGTATAAGTACAGCTTCATATAATTTTTGTGTGTGTCACATGATTGTAGTGCAGTAAAAAGTACAATATTTCCCTCTGAGTTTTGGTGGAGTACGAGTATACAGTGAAAAAAGGCAATACTTGATTTAAGTAGGGACTGCAGATGTAATTTAGCCTAAGGCTAACTCTGGTACAATGCATCAAATGGCAACATTTATGTTAAAAATTGTACATGGTCCCTAACAAATAAAAAAAGAAAAGAAAAACGTTGAACCCACAATTATGTTGGCATGTAGGCTGCAATTTGTCAATGTTTCACCTCTAACTGGTAAATCATTTATGTAACAAGTGTTTACTTGTTCCTTGATCCTTTCCAAGCATCACCCATATCGATCAGTGATTCAAACATGTTTTTTAAGTATCAAGATTAACTATATAAAGAGCGAATATCTTCCTTTACTGACAGTCATCAGCTTGTTGTTCTGTGTCAGCCAATCATCACCTCAGCAAAGGTAATTCTATTTCAATTTATTATCACAATTTCATCAAGGACATTTTATATTTTGACAACACTTTATATTTTAATTTATTAGATATATATAAGATATTAATCTAAATATTAAACTATATTCATATTAGCCTATATGATACACTTATAACCAGCAGGATACATTAATTTGATAAATGGCTCACTGATCACATTAATTGTCTGCATTTATGTTGACTTTGTTTAACATCTTTCCACAGATGGCATCAGTCTTCCGTTTGCTTTGTTGCTCTGTTTGTCCATCGGACTGTTGGCTCCATCTGTAAGTAAAAACTATGCAACTATTAATTTAAAAAGCAATTCTATGTGTTGCACATGAAGAATAATGCAGTGGTTTCCCAACATGGCATGTGGCATGGGGCATGAAAGGCTTATATCTAGTATATAGTAGTCGGGCTACCTGTCTCTCAGGCTGACTAGCCTAATTTTGGCCATGATAATATTTTTTTCCTGCTTTCTTCTTTGAGCTCCCATGGTTGATGAATGGTTAACTAGGCCTGCTACCTCTTTATTGAGCTGTTTTTTGTTTCTTCTTTACTAGAATGATATTGGCCAATACTAATCTTATTATCATTAAGGGCTGGGATTTAACTTAACATGATTATTGGGGGAATGCTGTTCTACAGCATTCCACCTATTGTAATCCTGTTTTTTTTTTTTAACTTTATTATTATTATTCCGTACGTTTTTTGGCTCTCTGTAACTTCTGCATACTTTCACCTATTTAAACCATTCAACTTTTCAAATGTTCAGCTCTTTCAGCTAATGATGGGACTTCTTCAACTTTTTTTCTACTATTTATACTTTTTAAAATTTTAAGCAAACCCCATGAGAGATCGAGGAAGAAATGGAGTGACCCTGCCCGGAGGAAGCCCGGGGCCCCCGTCTGGAGCCAGGCCCAGACGGAGGGCTCGTCGGCGAGCGCCTGGTGGCCGGGTTTGCCACGGAGCCCGGCCGGGCACAGCCCGAACAAGCTACGTGGCACCTCTGTCTCCATCCCATGGGCCCACCACCTGTGGGAGGAACCGCTGGGGTCGGGTGTGCTGCCACATGGGTGGCAGTGAAGGTCAGGGGCCTCGACGGACCAGACCCGGGCAGCAGACGCTGGCTCTGGGGGACGTGGAACGTCACCTCTCTGTGGGGGGAAGGAGCCGGAACTGGTGCGGGAGGTGGAGCGCTACCGGTTAGATCTGGTGGGGCTTACCTCTACGCATAGTCTCGGTTCTGGAACCGTACTCCTGGATAGGGGTTGGACTCTTTTCTTCTCCGGAGTTGCTCAGGGTGTGCGGCGCCGGGCGGGTGTGGGGATACTAACAAGCCCACGGCTGAGCGCCGCTACGTTGGAGTTTACCCCGGTGGACGAGAGGGTCGCCTCCCTACGCCTGCAGGTTGTGGGGGGGAAAACTCTGACTGTTGTTTGTGCATATGCAGCAAACAGGAGTTCAGAGTATTCGGCCTTCTTGGAGACCTTGACTGGAGTCCTGCATGGGGCGCCAGTGGGGGACTCCATTGTTCTGCTGGGGGACTTCAACGCGCACGTGGGCAATGATGGAGACACCTGGAGAGGCGTGATTGGGAGGAACGGCCTCCCTGATCTAAACCAGTGGTTGTTTGTTGTTGGACTTCTGTGCTAGTCATGGATTGTCTATAACGAACACCATCTTCGAACATAGGGATGCTCATAAGTGTACCTGGTACCAGAGCACCCTAGGCCGAAGGTCAATGATCGATTTTATAATCGTTTCATCTGATCTGAGGCGGTATGTTTTGGACACTCGGGTGAAGAGAGGGGCAGAGCTGTCAACCGATCAGTTGAGTTGGGTCAGGGGGTGGGGGAAGACTCTGGACAGACCTGGTAAGCCCAAACGTGTAGTGCGGGTAAATTGGGAACGTCTGGAGGAGGCCCCTGTCCAACGGACTTTCAACTCGCACCTCCGGCGGAGCTTTTCGTGCATCGCTGTGGAGGCTGGGGGCATTGAACCCGAGTGGGCAATGTTCAAAGTTTCCATTGCTGAAGCTGCGGCAAGGAGCTGTGGTCTTAGGGTCTTAGGTGCCTCAAGGGGCGGTAACCCACGAACACCGTGGTGGACACCGGTGGTCAGGGAAGCCGTCCGACTGAAGAAGGAGTCTTTCCGGGATATGTTATCCCAGAGGACTCCGGAGGCAGTTGCAGGGTACCGAAGGGCTGCAGCCTCTGCCGTGAAAGAGGCAAAGCAGCGGGTGTGGGAGAAGTTCGGAGAAGACATGGAGAAGGACTTTCGGTCGGCACCAAAGTGCTTCTGGAAAACTGTTCACCACCTCAGGAGGGGTAAGCGGGGAACCATCCAAGCTGTGTACAGTAAGGATGGGACACTGTTGACCTCAACTGAGGAGGTAATAGGGCGGTGGAAGGAGCACTTTGAGGAACTCCTGAATCCGACTAATACGCCCTCTATGTTAGAGGCAGGGCTGGAGGATGACCGGGGATTGTCGTCGATTTCCCAGGCGGAGGTCACTGATGTAGTCAAACAACTACACAGTGGCAAAGCCCCTGGGATTGATGAGATCCATCCGGAAATGCTCAAGGCTCTGGGTGTAGAGGGGCTGTCCTGGTTGACACGTCTCTTCAACATTGCGTGGAGGTCTGGAACAGTGCCAAAGGAGTGGCAGACTGGGGTGGTGGTTCCCCTTTTTAAAAAGGGGGACCAGAGGGTGTGTGCCAATTACAGGGGTATCACACTTCTCAGCCTCCCTGGTAAAGTCTACTCCAAGGTGCTGGAAAGGAGGGTTCGGCCGATAGTCGAACCTCGGGTTGAGGAGGAACAATGCAGATTCCGTCCTGGTCGTGGAACAACGGACCAGCTCTTCACTCTCGCAAGGATCCTGGAGGGGGCCTGGGAGTATGCCCAACCAGTCTACATGTGTTTTGTGGATTTGGAGAAGGCGTATGACCGGGTCCCCCCGGGAGATACTGTGGGAGGTGCTGCGGGAGTATGGGGGTGAGGGGGGTCTCTACTCAGGGCCATCAAATCTCTGTACGACCAAAGTGAGAGCTGTGTCCGGGTTCTCGGCAGTAAGTCGGACTCGTTTCGGGTGAGGGTTGGCCTCCGCCAGGGCTGCGCTTTGTCACCAATCCTGTTTGTAATATTTATGGACAGGATATCGAGGCGTAGTCGGGGTGGGGGGGGGGTTTCAGTTCGGTGGGCTGGGGATCTCATCGCTGCTCTTTGCAGATGATGTGGTCCTGATGGCATCATCGGCCTGTGACCTTCAGCACTCACTGGATCGGTTCGCAGCCGAGTGTGAAGCGGTTGGGATGAGGATCAGCACCTCTAAATCGGAGGCCATGGTTCTCAGCAGGAAACCGATGGAGTGCCTTCTCCGGGTAGGGAATGAGTCCTTACCCCAAGTGAAGGAGTTCAAGTACCTTGGGGTTTTGTTCGCGAGTGAGGGGACAATGGAGTGGGAGATTGGTCGGAGAATCAGCGCAGCGGGTGCGGTATTACATTCCATCTATCGCACCGTTGTGACGAAAAGAGAGCTGAGCCAGATGGCAAAGCTCTCGATCTACCGGTCAGTTTTCGTTCCTACCCTCACCTATGGTCATGAAGGCTGGGTCATGACCGAAAGAATGAGATCCAGGGTACAAGCGGCCGAAATGGGTTTCCTCAGGAGGGTGGCTGGCGTCTCCCTTAGAGATAGGGTGAGAAGCTCAGTCATCCGTGAGGAGCTCGGAGTAGAGCCGCAGCTCCTTTGCGTCGAAAGGAGCCAGTTGAGGTGGTTCGGGCATCTGGTAAGGATGCCCCCTAGGGCGCCTCCCTAGGGAGGTGTTCCAGGCACGTCCAGCTGGGAGGAGGCCTCGGGGAAGACCCAGGACTAGGTGGAGGGATTATATCTCCAACCTGGCCTGGGAACGCCTCGGGATCCCCCAGTCGGAGCTGGTTAATGTTGCTCGGGAAAGGGAAGTTTGGGGCCCCCTGCTGGAGCTGCTCCCCCCGCGACCCGACACCGGATAAGCGGACGAAGATGGATGGATGGAAAATTTTAAGCTTTTTAACACTTTTTTTAACATTAAAGTCAATGAGAGCAAGCTTCAAATCCTTCAAATCCTCTTCTGCTTCAACATGTATCTCCTCCTACATTCTTCCACCTACAGATGTGATTCAACCTTTAAACGGTTCACAAAATATTCAGGTATTCGGGGTGTGCTCAGTGTTTTGATATCTTTTACTTTTTTTGTGAAAAAGCTGTTAAAGTTTAGTGATAATTTCATGAAATTTTATCGATTAAACAGAGTGTGTATTGCGCTTGCTAGAGTGGGTGATGTCATAGCTAGAGGGTGAAGCTTCGAAAAAATTATCTTAGTTCCTTGTGTGTAAACTGCTCTCACGCCCACAATATCTATTTTTTATACACAATTTATACATCAAAACGTAGGTATTTTTGTCTTGTTTCAGAAACTTTGCTCAGTTAAGCGATATGTCTTATGCTTTGGGCTCAGCAAGCTTCCAAATGATGAGAGTAACACATTTTTTCCTCATCCGCAGCAATGATAAAAGTCCTTCATATTTTCCAGAGAGGACCAGAACCAACCACTTTCTTAAATCGCTGATATGCCCACATTTTTATGTTTATCCATATAAATTTTACACCGATACGTTCACAAAGTCCTTGTGGTGCTCAGGATCACGTCATTTGACCGATAGCAGTTATCGTTTTCGCAGCCTGAGGCTTTGTTTGAGAGCTTGCTCTCAGTGTCTGAAGTGCTGGCGTGTTCTACAGGAGACATATTAAGAGCAGGTGCTATCGTTATCAGATCAAAGAGATGTTTATAAACATGGCCCAGGTCCTTAGTAACCATGACAACCCTTTCACAGACAGTCTACTGATTACTCCAGGCTTGCTGTAGGAGTCAACTAACTAGACTAACTATGATCATCAGGCTATATCATTTGCGTTCCACTTCTGTCTGTCTGTCTGTCTGTCTGTCTGTCTGTCTGTCTGTCTGTCTGTCTGTCTCCTGTCTGTCTGTCTGTGTGTCTCCCTCCCTCCCTCTGTCTGTATCCCTCCCTCTTGTCTCCCTCTCTTTCTCTATGCCTCCCTCCTTCCTTCTTCTGTCTCTCCCTCCAGGGTCATTTGTGATTTCATCAATGTATATGGCCCGTTTCTTTTCAGCCAATATATCCACCTCTCAGCTCTTTAGGGTCATGCTTGTTTGTTCTACGCAATGGATATGGCTGATATTAATACAAAGTCTTTAAACTCTCAGCCTTTTTAGTCAATTTTAGTCAAAGTTGCTATCTTTCTTTTCCTCTCCTCTCTTTCCTCTCTCTCTCTCCTTCTCTCTTTATTATCTTTCTCTCCTCTCTCTTCTCTCTTCTCATCTCTTCTCTCCTGCTCTCCTTTCTTCTCTCTTTCTCTCCCTCTCTCTTTCCTCTTTCTTCTTGTTCAGCCCCATTCTTTTCACCTAATATATTTCACATCTCATCTCAGCTAGATTGATGCTTTTTCGTTCTATGCAGTATATATCTGATAATAATGAACATATTTCTTCTTTCAGCCTTTTCAACTTTCATCTTTAACAGTATAACAGTATTCATTTTTTTCATATTTCTGCATATGTGAGTCATTATCAGTTAGAAAATCTACTCAGACCTCACAATGTTCTACATATTTTGTCATTATTCAACCTTTAAAGCAAACAGTTCAGTTTAGCATAAACGTTTAACTTTTTAATGAAATTCATACTTATTAAACCGATTTCCACTTTTTCAACTATTCTCACTATTTCCACTTCTTCTTACGGATTTAAGCTATTCAACCAGTTTAGCTTTAGCAATTCAGCTATTCAGCATTCCCACGCATTTTCTGCAGGAAATGCATTTTCTAGTTTATTTATTTTATTTTTTAAAGATTATTTTTGGGGGCTTTTCCCTTTATTTTAAAGTGGATAACATGAAAGGGGGAGAGAGATGGGGGAGGACACGTAGCAAAGGGCAGCAGGTCCCGAACCCTGTGCCGCTGCAGGTCTCAGCCAACATGGGGCAAACGCTCTTACTGAACGACTCATGATTATTTCTGGATGAATAACTATTTCACTTTAGGCTTTCACTTCATGTAACTACAGTGAGAAATTTAGCAGATGGTATCTGTATTCTGTTATGGTCAGCCAGTCTCTGATTGTGCGTGCTCTGTCGAACGCAGGCCCGACCCGGACAGAAAAATTCGGCCCGATCCGGACTCTAACACACACACACACACACACACACACGCACACACACGCACTGAGCTCTCTTAAAGGAGCCGCAGCACCATTACAACAAATGCCTTATTGCGCTGATGTGACCGAGCCCGACCCGAACCAGACCATCATTTCTAAATTTATGTCCAAACCCTGAATATTAGGAGCTTGCCACTTAAAATGTATCTTTTCAGGGCCTGGTTTGTCTATAATAAACCTAGTGTTATCACAATGTCTGAGACCTGGTTGAATAATAAAATATCAGATAAGGAAATCAAACTGGATGGTTATGTTTTGTATAGAGCTGATACAGCCTGTCAAAGGACTCCGCAGATGGGTCTGTATATAAACAATTAAGAAATACATGTACAACTAAAAACAAGAAATGCTAAATCGAATTATTATAAGAAAAATCTGTCTAATAACTTCAATAATCCTAAGAAGTCTTGGAAAAGTCTCAATTCTTTACTAAACAATTCTACTCAAAGCATTGCTACCAAAATCAAAGCAAACAATGATATTATCAGTGATCCTGCTGCGGTTGCCAATGCTTTTAACCAACACTTTTCCTCTAGTTGTAGCTCACAATTTTTTAGATTTCCTACTCTAATCTGGCAGATGGGTTTAGCAGCTCCTTCTCATTTGCTATAATAAATCCTACTGATGTTCAGCAGGAAATCTCTGAATTAAAGTCAGGCAATGGTACTGATCCTGACGGCCTGGAGATCAAGTTTATTAAGCTTGTGTCTCATGTAATGGTATTTCCTTTATCGGATTTACTTAATTTATCGTTATCCACCTGTGTGGTTCAATCAATGTGGAAGTCTGCCAGAGTTAGACCAATACACAAGGGTGGCGATGCACTTTATGTTAACAACTACAGACCTATTTCCATCATCAGTAGTATAGCAAAAATGTTTGAAAAACAAATATATTAATGATTTCTCTGTTCTGTCACCAACTCATTCTGGTTTCAGACCAAACTACTGCTCTTCTAAAATATACCAATGATCCTCCCTAGACAATAACATATAAACTGGTGCAATATTTATAGATCTCACTAAGGCCTTCGATATGGTCGATCATTATATGCTTCTTGACAAATTATATGCGATAGGCTTTTCTAAACAGTCTGTTCTCTGGTTTAATTCTTATCTTCACTGTGGACGTCAGCGTGTCTCTTTTCATGGTTGTGTATCACTGTCCTTAATAATGGAGAAAGGTGTCCCTCTCCTCCTTAGGGGCTCGATGGAGTTTTAAAAGCCCCAAACGTCTCCTTCCAGGCAGCGCTGCGACCGTTGACTTGAAGGCGCCTAACCCAACCTTAACCCTAACCATTGCCTAATGCTAGTACGATGGAGAGACATTGGGGGCTTAAAACACCGATAAACTCGTTAGGTGTGACATTGGACAGAACGGACTCAAATGCAGTGCTCCAAAAACAAACTATTTTATTGAACAGACTGGGAGGGAGGAATACGGGGGAAAAACCTAGGATGGTGAGGGATGCAGGAGAAGAAACCAGGAGGGCAGGGGCTAGAGGGGAAATCCTAGGATGACCAGGGAGCTCAGGGAGATGCAGGGAAACCGGGGCTGGGAAGCCGCGGAGGAGGCACTGGAACGAGGGTGCCGAGGAGCGGAGGAGGGCTGGCTGGAGCGTGGTATCGGAGGTAGAGCGATGTAGGGTGCCGTGGGAGGAGGACTGAACGGGGAGACCAGCTGACTGGAACAGAGGGAGGAAGTGGAGCTGAAAGACAAACACAAAGAGGGTCAGGTAAGGCATACACAAAGTAAGGCAGAATGTCTGATGAGGAGCATGGTTTGGCGTGAGTGTCACCAGAGAAGTTGAAGCAACAATCCAGCGAAGATGGTCTGTTGGGCCGGGGTTGAAGTACTGTGCTTGATTGCTGATGGATGGCAGGCGTGAGCAGCGGGAGAGCAGTGATGGTGATTGGCAGCAGGTGTGTGTAGTCAGCTGGCCAGCAGTGGGCAGGAGGGGAGGAGGAAAGCAGGGAGTAGGCAGCAGGGGAGGAGGGAAAGCAACATAGACAGAGAGAGAGAGGCAGAGCAACAACAAAACAACTAACGGCAGAGGAAAACAAACAGAAACACACAGCCAGCTGGTCCCAACCATAACATTAGGGCCTCTCCTATTTTCTTTATTAGGGCCCGATCACCGACAGCGCAAAGGCCCTATTGAAACTGAAGGAATTATTTTCCCGGCAATTGAATCACCTTTTTGAGGGGCTTAATGCGCCCATATTATGCTCATTTTCAGGTTCATTATTGTATTTTAAGGTTGTACCAGAATAGGTTTACATGGTTTAATTTTCAAAAAATACCATATTTTTGTTGTACTGCACAGCTCTCTCTCACTGCTGCAGATCCTCTTTTCACCTGGTCTCTGTTTTAGCTACAGAGTGAGACCTCTTTTCTTCTTCTTCTTCTGTACTATCTTTGATTGCACTCGCACATGCACAGCAGCTCAGATGTAGACCATGTCAGCTAGCTAGCTCCATAGACAGTAAAAGAAAGGCTGTTTCTCCGACTTCGGTCAGTTACAAGTCAGGATTAGCTGGGAGACTTCTAAATGAGGGCGCACATGTAAGTAGTTCTTTTGTAGATTATGGTGAACGTGTGTGTGTTGTAGCTGTGCTTTGCTATTGAGAACGAGGTAGCATGCTAGCATTAGCATACGAGCTAACGGTTACGGTTAGCCAGCTCGTTTCACAAGCCGTGCCGATTTTGAACAGCTCACCCGGAGACTGAAGGCAGGACAAATTCAGAAACCGTATCTCACTCAAAACAGCATGGACACCCCAAATCCCAGAAAAAGTGTTTTTTTCATAATATGGCCACATTAACATACTCAATAACTCACCAAAATTGGCGGTTGCATCAATCCTGCTGAAAATCTATGTATTTTAAGGGTTTTGAGAATAGGCGCACAAAAATGGCTTGCTAGTGCCCCCTACAAAGTAAAAACAAATTAGAGCCCCTGCAGTGTGTTTAAAGGGGTGGTGCAGAATTTTGGACATAGGACCAAATTTCCAAGTTAGCCAGTGTGTTATTTATCAGTGGAGACAGTTCAACACTTTTGATCCAGTCCTTCCAGTTGCAGAGTTCGCTGGTGCTAGGCTAGCGCAAGTCAACAGTATCTGCTAGCCTGCCATTAAAAGCAGTCTTACCCACTCCACAGTACACCCGAGGCAAATATATTATAACGCCAGACTACCGATGTAAATGTCTGTTGATAAAATAATGTTAGAAATTGCATCTCAATGATTGCATTACATTTTGAGGGACTAGTTTCTCAGCAGCGGTGGAATTTTACTTAGCGTCGGTTAGTAGCCAAAATGTAAACCTAGTAGTAACCTAGTACATTGCTATTGAAGCATTGGATTGGAAACTAAGGACTAGGCAATATGGTGATTCAGTGTGCATTTAGAAATTGTAAAAATAAATCAAACAGATGGGCACCACAAAGTTTCCACAAATTTCCATTGCGAGATCCACAAAGGAACCAACTGTGGCTTCTTGCAACTGGCTTGGACATCAAGGCACCAGCCAAGACTCTACTCAAGTAGGACATGTGTAGTGATCATTTTAGACCAGACAACTTTGAAAAACGTAGCAATCTAAAGGACCACAAGTCACTGACAACGAATGCGGTTCCATCCGTCTTTCTACATGCACCAACAGCTACTGATGAGCAGGTAATAACTTTTGGTAGGCTACTCTAGCTAATAGAGCTAGCCCCTTTCATAACGTTAGCCTAGCTGCTACTGATAGATTGAGACTGAAAACGTTAGTGGAGATAACGTTACTGTTCAATGCATTGTGGAGAGTGAAAACTATTAGCTAACGGTATAGCTACACACTTGGTAGATACCTGGCTGGGCTAACCGTTAACTTTAGGTAATTGCTGACAGAAAAGTCATGTAAGCTTGGTGAGTTTACATGCAAATTTCTAGCCCGTGTGCTTTCATGTACCTGTACCTGGGATGAGTGGGGGAAGAGTGGGAAGGGAATGTTCAATCACCAATATTTTGTTTTCTACCTATCTTGTGAATACATCTTTGGATATATGGAGATTTTTTGTTGTTATTATTTAAAACTAGATAAGTATAACACTGACAAGATTTGATACTAGAGAGCAAAGGATGCATGATTTTGATAAGGACCTGGACCCTGATAGCCATGGGTTGAATGAAACAGGTGACACCTCTAAATATTATACTGACTATGAATTTAATTTAAATGTTAATTCAAGGGACAATCTGTCGCTTGTTCATTTCAACATCAGAAGTCTTTATGCAAATTTCAATAAAATGAAGGATTATATCACTACATTTACAAGTCGATTCAATATAATAGCACTTTCTGAAACATGGATTAGTAATGAAAAGGGTTTAGACTTTGAACTAGAAGGATACAAGTTATACCACATAAATATAATCAGAAAAAAGAGGAGGAGGTGTGGCATTGTATGTTGACAGTCATTTGAAATGCAAACTTTGGAATGTGATTGTTGCTTGCATTTATAGAGCTCAAGGATCCAAAATAGATGTTTTTCACGACAAATTTGAACAATTACTTGATATACAGAATAACCAGAAAACACTTTTAATAAGTGATGATTTTAATATTGATTTTCTCAATCAATCTAAATGTAAGTTTACTTCAGATTTCTTAGATAAATTGGTCTGTGTACTTTTTCGTTCATTCTATTTTCATTTCATAAACAGGTATTGAAAAACAAAAAACGATGGTTATTTGATTTTTGTTTTAAAACACAATATTTGAAATTGAAATAAGGCATGTTTTCCTTTTCATGGTCAACAGGGGATGGGAGAAATTTAAAATATACTTTGATTTTCATTTTCTATTTTATATAACAAAAATAAAATCACTCGAAAACAGAAATGAAAAAAAGTCTTGTTTTTTCATATTCAGAGACCGGATGTTGTCATTTCCAAGGCAACAGCGCCAGCCTAGCCTACCAGTGTTGCTTTCAGCCCAGGCTAAAATTACTTTGGAAACCTATACTCTTGATAATGCTTGGGGGGAATTTTATTTCATAATGTCACATGTATTTATTCCCCTCTCTCCCTGCCTCCCTCTGACTCTCTGTCTCTACCCGCCGCAGACAACTTCGCCCCAATAGAACCAGCTGAGGAAACAGACTTTCAGTTCACGGCTATAACGTTACCGTTACGCCACCGTTAACAATACATGTGACATTATGAAATAAAATTCCCCCCCAAGCATTATCAAGAGTATAGGTTTCCAAAGAAATTTTAGCCTGGGCTGAAAGCAACACTGGTAGGCTAGGCTGGCGCTGTTGCCTTGGAAATGACAACATCCGGTCTCTGAATATGAAAAAACAAGACTTTTTTCGTTTCTGTTTTCGAGTGATTTTATTTTTGTTATATAAAATAGAAAATGAAAATCAAAGTATATTTAAACTTTCTCCTATCTTATTTCGACCATGAAAAAGAAAAAACACCTTGTATTTCAATTTCAAATGTTGTATTTTAAAACGAAAATCAAATAACCATTGTTTTTTGTTTTTTAATACCTGTTTATGAAATGAAAATCGAATGAACGAAAAAGTACACGGACCCTTGTGTGCTACATTAATTGATAATATTGTCACAAACGATGTTCAAACAATTGTTCAAAATGGATTATTGGTTAATGACTTAAGCGATCATTTGCCTGTTTTTACCATATGTGACGTGCAACCTGAGCTATACAAGAGCTCACATCAGCCTTCATATTTTAGCGTGAGAACCGAGAAAACAATAAATGACTTTAGGAGTGAGCTTTCACAACAGAACTGGTCAGGTGTTTATTTGACTGATGTGAATACAGCATATGAAACCTTTTTAAACATATATATCTAGTTATGATAAATTGTGCCCACTAAAGCAGTCAAAGAAACCCCCTAAAAGTGATAAACCTTGGATGACATTAGGATTAATTAAAGCATGTAAAAAGAAAAATAGATTGTATTAAGACTTTGTAAAAAAACAGGACACCTAATTGTGAGGCCAAATATAAAGCATACAAAAATGAATTAATGACAATTTTAAGAGAAACTCACAACATATTAAGTCAGGGCTCCAGACTGCGACCAAATGGTCGCATTTTGCTACCAAAATTTGAGAGTGTGCGACTGAATTTTACATCCAGTCGCACATGTGCGACCAGTAAATTTACCCCCTTTTTTTACACGTTAAATGTCGAAACGTAGGTACCTGAGCGCGTAAGCGCAAGCTTATCTGTCCTCTCTGAAAGTTGACAGAAAGCGGTGCTCCGACACAAACACACACACTCGCACACACGCGATCGGCGCAAACTACGTCGTCTGTTTTGTTGAAG
This sequence comes from Perca schrenkii, assembly GCA_025617405.1. NCBI lineage: Eukaryota > Metazoa > Chordata > Actinopteri > Perciformes > Percidae > Perca > Perca schrenkii. The sequence continues at coordinate 36,859,277 of CM046793.1, forward strand.
TCACAGCGAGTGATGCCGATAAAATGGTTTCAAGTGTGGTTACAGTTTTTAAAAATTTCATACAGACAGCGTTTTGCTGCGATATAATATTAAAAACAGTCAAGGTGCTGTTGACGTTACACTTCCTCTGAGACAAGCAGCAGGCTCAACAGTGTGCAACTGTGCCCTGGGGACTGATTGACAGGCTGAGGCTGTAAGGCAAGGCACCTTTATTTCTACAGCTCCTTTCAGCAACAAGGCAACTCAAAGAGCTTTACATGAAACATTAAAGAGCAATTGAAAACGGTCATGATGAAAATGCAACAGGCTAAACAAGTTACAGTGAGTAAGAAATTAATAATTATTCAATTTAATAGGTTTTAGGGATGGGTTTGGGAGGAGAGAGGGAGGGGTTTTATTTTTGTATAATTTCTTTAGAGTGTAACATATTCTAATAAAATAACAATGTTCTAACTACATAGGATAAATAGGTTTGGAATTATTTTTACAACTGAAATAATTGTTTTTTTAATTACAGAGGGAAAGTACCCAAAAAATGTACCGTTATAATTTCAGGTATCTGTACCAATATTGGTTCAGATGTGAAAGGTACCCAACTCTAAGGGTAGTAGCCTAAACAATGCATTTTTAATTTTAAGGTGAATTCATTGTAGGCCTACTTTTAGACCAGAGCTGGTATATTTCTTAAATATTTTGTTTACTGTCATGACAGCAATGGTGCCTTCTATGTTGCATCTTCACAAGTGACACTGAATATGAAACAGCACATTGTAATTTCTGCATCTATTATCAAATTATTTATTAGTACAGTGGAAATTAGTAGAAATGTGAATATTTGATTAGCATGTTGATTTACGGTGTGTGCCCCTAAATGTTTTGGTTGCGCCCCTAAAATTTTCAGTTGGGGGCGACTGTGCTCCTAGTGAAAAAAGTTAGTCTGGAGCCCTGTAAGTTACCTGAATATGTTGTGTAAAGTGAAACTGTTAAGAACAATAACATAGATGTGGCCAATGAATTTAACTAATTATTTATTAATATTGGGGAAAACATGGCCAAATCAATTGATATATCTAACCAAAGTCAAAATGCTACCTGTAGAATAGAAAGTAGAAGAATGCAGTCCATGTTCCTGGGTGAGGTTAAGGAAAATGAAATTACGTCTATTGTTAGCAAATGTGAAAATAAACTATATACTGATTCTGACGGACTGGACATTGACTGCATTATTAATCCTCTGACTTTTATTTTTAATTTGTCTATACATTTGGGTATTTTTCCTGAGAAGATGAAAGTCGCCAAAGTCGTTCCATTTTTCAAAAAGGGAGATGTACATTACTTTGATAACTATAGACCAGTGTCATTGCTCTCTCAGTTTTCTAAAATCCTTGAAAAGTGGTTTGCTCAAAAACTAAATATTTTTTTAGAAAAACAAATTAATTACTGAAAAACAATATGGCTTTAGAGCAAAAAGAGAAACAGCTTTGGCATTAATTGAACTCATAGAAAAAATTACATCTGCAACTGAGAATAAGCAACACACAGTGGGGGTCTTCATCGACTTAATCAAAGCATTCAACACTATAAATCATAGTCTGCTATTGTTAAAATCATACAACTATGGCATTAGGGGTCTAGCTCATCAATGGCTCAATAGTTATCTCAACAATCGACAGCAGTTTGTTCAAATTAATGGTCAAAGATCTGAGTTAAAAGATATAATATGTGGAGTTCAACAAGGGTCCGTTTTAGGCCCATTACTTTTTATTTTGTTCATTAATTACCTTTGCGCAGTGTCTAAGGTAGTACAGTTTTCGATGTTTGTTTGTTGATGTCACGATTGACAAGGGTCCAGGCCTAAGGACATTTATAGGCCAAAATTGACTTGTCATCATAGCGCCCCCCGCTGGCTACAGGAAATCAGCCTTATATGACAAACATCATCCAATTTACATGAAACTTATAATGTGTGGTCTACATGTGATACTGTATACCACCCCCTACACTTTAACCACACCTACTTACTCAGGCAACGCCCCCTTTATAACATTTGAACAGGTTAAGGTAGAGTCTTGTGTGAGGTGTCATTGAACTCAGCAGAGAGTTCCTTCTTCATTGGTGATGGCTTGGCCCGCCCCCTATGCTTAAGCCACGCCCCTTTTATAACTAATGACCCGTTTAAGGTAGACACTTGTGTGAGGTATCATTCAATTCAAATTTTTCAATTCAATTTTATTTATAGTATCAAATCATAACATAGGTTATCTCGAGACACTTTACAGATAGAGTAGGTCTAGACCACAATCTATAATTTACAAAGCCCCAACAATTCCAACAATTACAGTAATTCCCTCAAGAGCAAGCAGTGCGACAGTGGCGAGGAAAAACATAAGGACTCTGGGGAGTAAACTCCCCAGAAGCTAGGATTAGTAACAAGCATTTCTGGGACGGGATACACGCAAATAGTAATAGTAATAGAGAGGTAGAGGAGAGAGCAGCTCAGTGTGTCAAAGGAAGTAAGGAAGTCCCCCGGCAGTCTAGAACTATAACAGTGTAACTATAACAGCGTAACTAAGAGAGACATGTCATAAGGAGAGGTAGCTTTTTCGGGCTTAGAACTCTCCCCCTGCCGGATCGGGCTTGGCTGGCCTGCCTCCCTCTACTTTGTTATGTATTATTAATCTAACAATTATGAAGAGAAGCAGTTGGGCCAGTTAGGTGAACACTGCAACTCCTCACTCCCTAACTATAAGCTTTATCAAATAGAAGAGTTTTAAGTTCAGTCTTGAAAGCGATTACAGTTTCTGCCACCCGATCCCAAATTGGGAGCTGGTTCCATAGGAGAGGAGCCTGATAACTGAAGGCTCTTGCTCCCATTCTACTTTTAGAGACTCTAGGTACCACAAGTAACTCTGCATTCTGGGAGCGCAGTGCTCTAGTGGGACAATAAGGTGTTAGGAGCCCTTCTAGATATTATGGTGCTTGACCATTTAGAGCTTTGTAGGTCAGGAGAAGGATTTTAAAATCAATCCTGTATTTTACAGGAAGCCAATGCTGAGAAGCCAATACAGGAGAAATATGATCTCTTTTCTTAGTTCTTGTGAGAACACGCGCTGCAGTATTCTGGATCAGCTGGAGAGTCTTAAGGGACTTATTTGAGCAACCTGATAATAAGGAATTGCAGTAGTCTAGTCTAGAAGTAACGAATGCATGGACTAGTTTTTCAGCATCGTTTTGAGACAGGATATTCCTAATTTTGGCAATGTTACGAAGATGGAAAAAGGCTGTTCTTGAGGTTTGTTTTAAGTGGGCATTGAAGGATATATCCTGATAAAAAATAACTCCTAAATTTCTGACAGTAGTGCTGGAGGCCAGGGCAATACCATCCAGAGTAGCTATATCTTTAGATAATGAAGTTCGGAGGTGCGTTGGTCCCATCACAATAACTTCGGTTTTGTCTGAGTTTAACATGAGGAAATTGTGGGTCATCCAGGATTTTATATCTTTAATACACGCTTGAAGTTTAGCTAACTGACCACTTTCGTCTGGCTTAATTGACAGATATAATTGGGTATTGTCTGCGTAACAGTGAAAGTTAATTGAGTGTTTCCTAATAATATTACCTAAAGGAAGCATATATAAGGAAAATAGAATTGGTCCAAGCACTGAGCCTTGAGGAACGCCATGGCTAACTTTAGCGTGCTTGGAGGGTTTATCGTTAATGTTAACAAATTGGGATCGCTCAGCGAAGTAGGACTTAAACCAGCTTAGTGCGATTCCTTTAATGCTAACAGGATGGTATGGTCAATAGTGTCAAATGCAGCACTAAGATCTAGTAAGACAAGTACGGAGACAAGTCCTTTGTCTGCAGCAGTTAGAAGGTCGTTAGTAATTTTCACCAGTGCTGTCTCTGTGCTATGATTCTTTCTAAATCCTGATTGAAAATCATCAAATAAACTATTGCTATGTAGAAAATCACATAACTGATTAGCAACCACCTTCTCAAGGATCTTGGATAGAAAGGGAAGGTTAGATATAGGTCTATAGTTTGCTAAGACCTCAGGATCGAGGGTGGGTTTTTTCAGAAGAGGTTTTATCACAGCTATTTTAAATGACTGCGGTACATAACCTGTTAATAAGGACATATTGATCATATCATATCTAGTAATGAAGTGTTTACGCTTCTTTGAGTAGTCTCGTTGGGATGGGGTCTAAGAGACAGGTAGATGGCTTAGCTGAGGATATCTTTAACATTAATTGTTGGAGGTCTATAGGATAAAAGCAGTCTAAGTATATGTCAGGACTAGTCGTTCTTTCTAGCGGTCTTGCATTTAAAGGTGAACTGTTAGAAGTTGAGGGCAAAAGGTGATGAATTTTATCTCTAATTGTTATAATTATATCATTAAAGAAGCTCATGAAGTCATCACTACTCAATGCTAGAGGAATAGATGGCTCAGTAGAGCTGTCAGCCTGGCTACAGTGCTGAAAAGAAACCTTGGGTTGTTCTTATTTTCTTCTATTAGTGAAGAGTAATAGTCTGATCTGGCTTTTCTTAGGGCCTTCCTATAGGTTTTTAGACTTTCTTGCCAATCCAAACGAGATTCTTCCACTTTGGTGGAACGCCACTTACTTTCGAGGTTTCGCGAGATTTGTTTTAATTTGCGAGTTTGGGAGTTATACCAAGGTGCTAGTTTCCTTTGCTTCATCATCTTCTTTTTTAGGGGAGCAACACAGTCTAAGGTCGTCCGTAGGCAAGTCATAGCACCGTCTACAAATGTATCAATTTGAGAGGGACTGAGGTTAACATAAAGGTCCTCTGTTATGTTAAGGCATGACATAGAGTCGAATGCTGTTGGAATATCTTCCTTAAATTTAGCTATAGCACTGTCAGATAGGCATCTAGTGTAGAAGCTTTTATCTAATTTAGTGTAGTCAGGTAGTAAGAATTCGAAAGTAATTAAAAAATGATCTGATAATACCGAATTCTGCGGAAATATTATTAAATCCTCAATTTCAATACCATATGCCAGCACAATTTCGACGGTGTGGTTAAAACAGTGCGTCGCCTTGTGCACACTCTGACTGAAACCGATTGAATCCAGTAATGAGTTGAAAGCAGTACTCATTGTCAACGTCCACATGGATATTAAAATCACCTACAATAAGTACTTTGTCTGATTTAAGGACTAAACATGATAAAAACTCTGAGAAATCAGATAAACTCAGCAGAGAGTTCCTTATTCATTTGTGATGGTTTGGCCCGCCCCCCTATGCTTAAGCCAAGCCCCCTTTCATTACTGGTGACGCGTTTAAGGTAGAGTCTTATCATTGAACTCAGCAGAGACTTCCTTTTTTTTGGTAAAGCCTTGTCTCGACCCCTATGCTTTGGCCACGCCCCCTTTCACAGCTAAGGAACTGTATGACATAGAGTGTTGTGTGAGGTATCATTGAACTCAGCAGGGAGTTCCCTTTTCATTGGGGACGTTTTGCGGTGTCTGAGTGCCAGGCAAATGCACGGTCGCAAGGAGCGGCGTCCACCAGTAACCCTGACGCAAGCAGAGGCGCAAGAGCCCGTCCAACGCTGCTTGCAGCTTTAATTTATCAATGACCTTCCTCAAATCTGCTCATACTGTTTTTTATTCATCTATATGCAGATGACACAGTGTCTATATATCTACATGTGTCTGTCTCTAAGATTAAATCCCCACTGCAATCTAACTTTAATGCCATTCAACTTTGGTTCCAATCCAACCACCTTCTACTGAATGATACGCCACTTGTACAAGTTGATAAACTTAAATATCTGAGCCTTTGTCTTGAATCACTACTCTCCTTTAGATGTCATATTAATTCTTTTGTGAAAAAGATCAACTGTAATTTACAAATATTGTATCGCTCTGTTAACTGTTTCACTCAATTGATTAGGTTAACAATTGTGTGACATTAATATTTCCTCTATTAGACTATGCAGATGTTGTCAAAACACATCAGAATCAAATCTGAAAGCATTAAATGTTGCTTTCAATAATATATGCAGATTTGTGCTGAGATGTCCTCTTACTACACACCACTGTGTAATGTAAGACTCACTGAACTTATTATCACCAAATGCCAGAAGACAGTATCACTGGTACCAGGTTATTTTTAAATGTGTGTACTCTGATTATCCTCCTTACCTGAAGGAATATTTAATTCCATATAGACCCAGCTATAGATTGAGACACACTGAATATCCCTTCTTCACTGTGCCAGACATCTACAAAGAGAGTGGTAGACGTACCCTTAAATTTAAAACCCCTTCAGCCTGCCTGGGTCTCCAAGATCTAAGATCTGTCACTTCTTTGCACACCTTCAAAACGTAGCTCTTTCCTTACTTGCATGGAAACTGTTGCTGTAAATGTTTTCCTCATGTGTGACTGGACTTTTGTTTTAAATACCCAAATAATTGAGAGTATGGGTGTAGGTACTTTATGTATGGTGCATATGTATATTATGTATGTATATGTATGTAGGGCTGCCAACTCTCACGCATTGGCCGTGAGACACACTTATTTGATTGGTTTCAGACACTCACACGCCACAATCCCCAATATCTCACGCTAAAGTGTCAACCCGGTCGGTCAAATACCTGAGAGATGAGTTTATCTATAGATCTACCTGTTGAGCCACTCGTGATCGACTAGTTATGCTTTCAGAGATGGTGAGGGGGTTCAAGAGCGCTCCCTGTCTGTGGAATTTTTGAAATGTTCATTCAGCATTAAATACAGATGCTTCCGTCGCTTTGTGTCGCTCTGTAAAAATAGAGGTGAGCAGCGCGTCTGGTAAGTGTAGCAACTTCAGTTAATTTTAGTGGTCTCGCTCTGCTGTGTGCTCTGGGACTCTGTCTGTCAGACGGTATGAATGAGCTACTACCATATCAGTGGAGCAATAACATGCACAGCAGACTATATTACAACTCTCAAAATCTCGGAGAACACAGATGGGAGGAGTTATATTTTGAATGTGCACAAAGTTGTACATCTTGCTGAAACACATCTGAGCTATTGAAGTCCAGGGGTTTATAAATTAATTAAAATGATGTATGATTCACATGAATAAGTGCCACATGGACATATAAAGAGGTTACTTCCTCAACAAAAGATGCAAAAGAGGAGGTAAATTAGGCCTATATATGTGTTGACTCAGCAGAGATAACATTCAATTAGAAAAAGTTGGTCTACAAGAGAATAGATGAAAGTAATACAGAATGCCTGAGGGCCTTATTGTTCTATATTTTCAATTGTTTCCAGCATAAATTGATGTAGAAAAGGGTAGAAATAGGTGCATACAAATTCAGTGTTTAATGCTCAAAATTATATGTCTCCTCACAAAATCTGAAAACAAAACCTATGCCATTGGGTTGCCAGGCCATGCAGCTGTGACTGGTCCAGATGTTTGTGCCTGCTCACCAGGGGGGCAGATACTGGGAAACGCTGGGCCACTATTGTGCTTCTCTAACCTCTGTGTATCTCTAAATGCTTGCAGATGTTATTTAGCACGTACATGTAATAGTCTTTCTTTTCCCAAAAAATTACATACAGTAAGTGGGGCACAGAGGTTGAGGGCCACACATTACTTTGCCTTGGCCTTGGCACAAAAAAAGTTTGAGAAAGGCTGTCATATAACACATGCACAAATTGAGCTGTGTCTTTTGTCTTGCTGTTGGTATTTTTCAGTCTATTCTCTGGATCTGGATCTTGTGGTGGGGAAAGGCGTTGATTGAAGAATGAATTTCCCTCACTGCCTAATCTAATGAGGTTTGGTCTTTGGCCACCATTCCCCCCGGTGCCCAAAAATGGTTATTTCTATTTATTTAGTTTTGAAGGATTAGAATTTATTTAAATCAGTGGTTCTCATTCTTTAAAATTTCAGTGGTCCTAGTAGATCCCTTTGGTAGGCCAATGTTAATTTAACTTTGGGACCCTGGTCCCTACACTGAGAACCACTGGTGTGTGTGTGTGTTAGTGTGTGTGTGTGTGTGTGTGCATATATTTGTCATGGTTTCGGTGTTTTGCTTTGTATTTCTGTTCTCTGTTATGTGTTATCCTGTTTTCCTGTTCTTTGTATTAGGTTTTGTTTCCCTATTTGTATATTTCTGTTTAATGCATGTCCCTATGGATTGTTTCTGTACTGTGGGTTTTGTCTCCTTGTCATTGAGTGATTTTTGGTCTTGTTTTGTATTATGTTCTGTTTCCTGTTTTATTGTGATAGTCCGTTTTCTGTCTTGTCATGTCTAGTTCTGCTTCCTGTGTTTTCCCGCCTGTGTGATTGTCTAATGTGCTCCACCTGTTCCCCAGCCCTGGTGTCACCTGTCCTGTGTTTGCTCGTTACCTAGTTTATTTAGCCTCTGTGTTTCCCATTGTGTCTTGTCAGATAGTTTTGTGTTTCATCCTGTCTGTTGGCGTCCTGCTCAGCAGTTCTCAGCCTTTTGTTCCTTTTGTTTGCCTTCCTCCTCTGGACACCTTGTGTTTCCCTATGCCTTTTTGGATACCCTAGTTTGTTGGGACTCTGCCTTTTTTGTTGTGAATAAATCATTGTGTTCAACCTTTTCCTGCCTGCCTGCCTCTCCCTGCATTTGGGTCCATTATCCCCTGCTCCACACAACAATATTATTATTATTATATATTTTTTGCTGTATGATAATGATGCTGAATGAGCCAAAAAGAAATTGCTTTGTACGTGGCAACATTTTTGTTCGCCCCACCAAATCTCACTCTGATGTATGTACACTACTGGTGTTAGAACGCCCCAATTTTTCCAGGTTTTATTGAAATTCATGCAGTTTAATGTCTTATTGTACTCTGAAATGAAAGAATAGAACAAATGACCAATTTAAGTTAAAAAAGAAATCTTGGAATCAATTTATAAACCAAAATGTATTCAAAATGTGGGTTTGTAGGTTGCTTTGCTTTCACTTTTCTGTCCAGTTCATCCCAAACCAGCTCAATGTGTGGCCACTCCATGTTTTTAAGCTTACCATCTTGTTCTTTTTTGCTAAGGTAGTTCTGGCATAGCTTGGACTTATGTTTTGGGTCAAAATGCTGTGGTAGCCGTTTTGGTTCAGGGTGCCTTTACTCAAATCACCGATCCTGGATCCAGCAAAACAGCCCCAGACCATCGCGCTTCCTCCTCCATGTTTGACAGTTGATGTCACACACTGAGGAACCATCCTTTCACCTACTCAACGGCATACAAAAATCCTGCGTGATGAACCGAAGATTTAAAATTTTGATTCATCAGTCCATAACCCCTTCTTCCAGTCTTCAGTAGTCCATTGACGATGTTTCTTGGCCCAGGCAAGCCTCTTTTTCTTATTCTACTTCTTAGCAATGGCTTTCTTGCTGCAACTTGACCTATCAAACCTGCAGCTCGAAGTCTTCTATTTACAGTTGAAACTGAGACTTGCTTATTACGACCACTATTAAGCTGTGCTTGAAGCTGAGCCGCCTATCACGCAAGCTGTTGACTCTCAGAAACTTGTCTTCTGATTCTGTTGTGGCTTTGGGTCTGCCAGACCTCTTCCTGTCAGAGTTTCCCCCAGTTTCTAAGTGCCTTTTGATGGTGAAGAATACTGTACTCACTGACACCTTGACTTTCTTTGCAATTTCTCTGTAGGAAAGACCAACATTCTCAAGTGTTATGATTGTCTGTCTCTCTTCCATTGATAATTGCCATTTTCCCACCATTTTTATAGCAACACACTACTTTCTGCACAATACTGTTCATATAATGCTCACGAGGGTATGGTACCACAGTGTGTTCCAACAATGCTTTTATACAAATAGAGGGGGTTGTAAGTAATCCAGACAAGTTGAAACAACTGTGGGAATTGGTAGTAGGCTACCAACTTTCAAAGCTTGATCAACCTCCATTGCTGCAGAACATCTTTACGTTGTTTACCCATTTCTTGTTCCCTGAAAAAGTACTTTCTGTAAAATACTGAAATGTACATTATTTTTCAGTTTTGGGTAACCTTACTTTTTTTTTAACCTCAGGCAGTTCACCACTTACCTGTATACCATTTCAAGCTATTCATTGGACTTGAACTGCTAAAATTTCTGTGTGTGTGTGTGTGGGGGGGTGTATATATACAACCCGTTCTCACCGCAGTTCGTGTAAATGTCAACGTTATTCTTAATCTATTGATACGTGTTCACAGAGACGTTTTTCTCGTTGTTTACGTGTAAATATCACGTTATTTTCTCGGGGAAAGGATGCCGGGAGGCAGCCGAAAAGGAAGCTCCACAAGCCAGGAGGCGCCCGCGAGGCGGCCCGCTGGAGACGCGCCACAATTCAGGATGGCGGAGGTTGGGTTTAGGAAAAACCTTACGGGGAAAGGGCACCTTAAAATGCCGGGAGACGCGCCACAGTAACACGCTGGACAAAACGCCACGAGGCTCCATAAGCCGGGAAGCGCCCGCGAGGCGGCCTGCTGGGGACGCGCCACAATAACGGGATGGCGGAGGTTGGATTTAGGAAAAAACTTACGGGGAAAGGACGCCTTAAAAGCCAGGAGACGCGCCACAGTAACACGCGGGACAAAACAACCACACACGGGACGCCATCCCCGCTCGCCCGGGTGAAAGTCCTGTGTTGTTTGACCCATCCATCACCCTGACCAACCTCCCTATGCGGATTTTCGGCTTTTTTTATATTACTCCCTACCATTTTCGTGCTGTGGCCACAAAATATCCTTTCCCATTGAAATACATTACTTCACATTTTCGTGTTGTCCACCACGTAAAAAATGACAAAAACGTCTCTGTGAACACGTATCAATAGATTAAAATAACGTCACATTTACACAAACTGCCATGAGACCGGGCTGGTATATATATATGTATATATGTATGTATAAACATATGTGTATGTATAGGCTAAATGTTGTCATGCCTCTTAATACTGCAATATGTTTTATACATGGATCTGTCGGTGGGGGGCGGGTGGGGTGGCCGAGGCGGGATGAAGGAGAGCTTCAGCGAGTGTGAATGTAAATAAAGTTGAGTTGAGTAGCTTTGTAATTAGACTGCTCGTGTTTAAAGGGGTGATAAAATGCAAAACCGATTTTACCTTGTCAGAGTTGAATAATGACAGTTTAGTGGGTAACTAGGGACATACATAGAACCTCTAAATCCCATTGACACCTAATTTCTCTGCAAATCTCACAATTTGAAACTGCCTCTGAAAACGGGCAAATCTCAACAAGCCCCATAGTTGACGTCAACTATGGGGCTCCTCCTCATTTGGCTCTAGTCTCTCTCTTCGTCACGCCCCAACATTTGCATAGGCTACACAACTGACCTGAGATCAGTTAGTCTTCTGACTCTAGGTCGGGCAGATCTCAGAAATTGTATACATTGTTCATATGCTATTTTACCATTCAATTCACTTCTGAGACTTTTTTTATGCGAGAAATCAACAATGTAGAGGTAAAATATGGGCCATTTTACAAAAATGTATGTCTAATTGCAAATTTAGTCCGACTGTGTGTCGGAGTTCAGCGGCCAGTGCTGCCTGTGTAGCTGCCTCGCCGCCTGGCCTGCCTTCCTTCACAGACCCCGGCCTGCTGTGAGCTTGATTGAGCTCCATCAAGGCTGGCAGCCCACGGCACTTCATACCCGCACAAAATCACCTCTTTGTGGGCTAATGGACTACTAAACGCCGCTGCTCTGACAGAGCTCCAGGGCCTGCAGTTCCCCTCTTCCTAATGCCAGGTGTGTGTGAGTGAGAGTGCGGTCAGTGAGCTTGTTACGCCAGCAGTCTCTTACCACAGGTTTCAGTTAATCTTAAAATGTGTGTAATTATAATGTGTTGAGTTATTTAAACAAACGATTGGGGGAAATAAATGCTGCTTGTCCGTGAGTCTCATTGATAGAGCCTGCGGCTGGATGGAGCTCTATCAATGAGAGCTAGCTCCTCTTAGAATTCCTCTGGAATTCACAAAAATTCATTAACTTGAAATCGGACACCGTTGTTAGCTTTATAAGACATTTAGTTAGATGTTCAAACTGTAAATATACTCAAATTACTGCGAAAATTAAGCTAACTATCCGTGATTTGTAGCTAGCTACACAGCTAACGAAACACCTAGTCTTCACAAATATTCATTAACTTGAAATCGGACACCGTTGTTAGCTTTATAAGACATTTAGTTAGATGTTGTATAAGTGGCGTGACATGTGTGTAACGTGGTAAAAGATTGCTGGTGTATCAAGCTCACTAACCGCGCTCTCACTCTCACTATCACACAACGGGCCATTTAGCTAGCAGGAAGATGGGAGTTGCAGGCCCTGGAGCTCTGTCAGGGCAGCTGCGTTTGGTAGTCCATGCTGTGGGCTGCCAGCCGTGACGGAACTCCAAGTACCTCATAGAAGGCCGGGGTCTGTGAAGGAAGGCAGGCCTGGGCGGCGAGGCAGGAACCGGCGGCTGAACTCCGACACACAGTCTTACCAAATTTGCAATTAGCCATCAATTTTCGTAAAATGGCCCATATTTGAGCTTTATATAGTTGATTTCTCGCTTAAAAAAGTCTTAAAAGTGAATTTAATAACGAAATAGCCCGACAAACAATGTATAACTTTACAATGCAATCAGCGCGTAGCTCATTCGGAATATTCATGAGCATACCATATTTAGAAGAAAAGCTCTTGTTCCAAATAGAGCCATATTCACAGGGTAGTTAAGGGCCTAATAAAATAGCATTCGGTCATTTTTCAGCCCAACCAATGTTACATACCCCATTAGGAGACCTTAAGGAACAGCGTAAAATACCCTATATAATCATTCTGTCACCCCTTTTAATGTTTTTTTGTGATCACAGTGTCATGGACAAACCTCCTGCCCAGGTCAGTACAATATCTCTGACTCGTTGATATTATGTATTTGACTTGTTTGTTCATACAGTGTTACATATGGGTTTGTATTTTTTGTTGTGTGCGTTTGTGTGTGCCTCTTTCCTCTCTTCTCCATGTTGGTTTGTCTTGGATTTTTAAACTTGCAGATTTTACTAATAAAGGAATTTTCAGGGAGACCAATATGCTGCAAAACATTAGATCTTAATTCAACCAAAGACCTGAGTTACTCTGCAGAGAAACTGAAGACATTCTCTGGCATGTGAGTCATTTATACATTTGGGATCACGTGTTTAACATTAGGAACCACATAAGGCCATTGACCTCTGTGTCCCTGGCTGTACGCCCAGATGATAACTTCCCGTATATCTGCTCTTGACTGATTGCATCACGCAGAAAGATCTATTAGTCCTGATAGGGATTAGGGAGAAAAGAATTATGTTAGGTTTCTGAAGGAAGGATGGGAGTAGCTTGTAGCAAAATGATCTATATAATTTATTAATAATACAAAAAGGAGAAACGCAAGACTGCCTCACAGAAGTTAAAAAAAAAAAAGCGAGCTTCACATGCTTCTCTCAGTCTGCTGCTGGCCGGCACAATGAAGGTCTCCTCCCTCCTTTATATCCAGGGAGCTGAGTGAGCACAGGCAATAACCAACCAAGCTGGAGAAGGGAGGGAGGCACACAAAAAATACAAACTGCTACGTAACAAGAATCTAACTTTCTCTTTTTTCCAACATTGTCTTGAAGGTCCCTGTCCTCCTGGTTGGACTCAGTTCGGCTCTCGCTGTTTCAGTTTCAACTTCCAAGGAAAGAATTGGATCGATGCAGAGGTACAGCAGATTTATCAAGACTGTCCTGACCTATATTTAGATTTCTATTGGCGGTGTCCTCTAGTGGCCATAGTAGTTATGACAGGAGCAAAAAATAAATCACTTCATAATTTGCTGGCGTCATAACTTCTACAGCCATTAGAGGGCGCCGCCACTATAATCCTAAATATGAGTCCTAATTGCTGCTTGAACAAACAACTTATGGGACTGTTTTTGGGGGGAGGACAGTCTCTAAAAGTATAAATACTTTGTTACAGTAAAAGTCCTGCATTGTCCAAAGCTAGTCAGTATGAAAATAAAATGTCCTGAGATTGCATCTGTTAAAATTGTGATTAGGTTTATGTTTTTTTTCTTAAATGTTTTTAATTTATTATATTTTCTCCATTAGAACTTCTGCAAGGCCGCCGGTGGGAATCTGGCTTCAGTCCACTCAGAAGAGGAACACGTATTCCTCAAAACCTACATTAACCAAGTGACCGGTGCAAACGGACGGGCCTGGATTGGAGGCCTTGACTCAGTGAAGGTGAGACTTTTATCATCACAGGAAGTGATGTCACTCGTCTCTCGAGCTATCGAGAAAATGAAATTTGATGAAAGAAATAAAAAACAGAAAGAGGACAAATTACTCTAAATGAAAAAAAAGGAGGATGCTCTTTTGATTACACTTTGACTTTGAACCAATCTTTCTCCTCCAGAAGGGCGTGTGGATGTGGTCTGATGGATCCACATTTGACTACAAAAACTGGGATGTGTGGCAGCCTGACAACTTCGATGGAGAAGAGAACTGTCTTGAGATGAACTATCAGGGTAAAAACCAACAACATATGAAATATCTTGTCTTTAAATAAACATGATGATCCACAAACGATCTCTAAACTTATTGCAGGTGGTTGTTCCAGTCTGAAAGATAAAAAGTTAAGACATTAAGACTACATTTACACGTGGCTGGCTATTTTCATAAACGGACATTTCAACCTCTCGGTTTTAAGAAAAGTGTTCGTTTTTATGTACCCGTGTATATATATATGGCGTCAATTCAGTCAAGAGCACACCAGACCTGTAGGTGGCAGTGTAACGAGAAGCTCAAGCCCACGTTAGCCAATCAGAATTCCTACAATAGCAACAACAGCAACCAATCACGTCTTCTTTCTCTCTCTCGGCTGCCAAAACCTCCGTTTGTCTCAGTTTACATGCAAACGTGCAAACGAAAGTTTTCCAAAATCTCCACTTTGGCCGGAGTTTTTAGAAATAATCATTTTCTGTGATAAAAACTGGGTTTTCGTGTAAATGAGAGGCCAAACCGCAGGAAAATATCTGCGTCTTCCCTTCGTGTAAACGGGGCCTAAAACTCTCTGGAAACTCTCTCAACAGGAAGGAACTGGAACAACGCGCCGTGTGCCCGTACTACAGTAATAATATTTCCTTTCCTGTGCTCCAAGAACCTGTGAGGTCTACAGCTCAACTATAATCTCTATCATTGATTCACTTTCAGTTTGTTCTGCAGACAGAAACAGCTCTCTGCTGACAGACTCACTTTCACTTGTTTATTTTCTGAAGAGTTAGGAAACGGTTCACATTTGAGTTTTAACATTAGAAGGAAACTGACTCTCTGAGCTGGACAAAAACATAATCAGTTATTGGACTTTTAATCTAGTAAATAACACATAATGAAATACAGAAAACATTCAAATACTCTGACATCTTTTCCATTTTAGTTTCCTGAATAGTGTCTGTCAGCTCTGTCCAAAGGTAACAACATCCACCTACCAGACATGAATGGTGAAGATCTTCTCTTCAAAAATGTCCAAATAGAAAATAAAATCAAAATGTTGTCTGAACGTTCTGTGATACAAGAGGAGTTTCTGGTGTGTTGGGTTCTTTCTTCATCTGTTTTCCTTCACTTTATAATCAATAAGCATTAAATAATAAAAGACATATTGTCACAGTGTCTGGTCCTGACTTATTGACTGTTGTTTTCTCTAAAGGGACAAATAGTTATATAATTGTGAATAATATATTATTGCTTAAATAATCACAATAAAAAACAAGGTAAAAAATACTAATCCAATATACAAATAAACACATTGATGAAAAGATTAAATAATGACATAAAGTTTATTTTATTTATAGTTATAGTTAGTTAGTTAGTTATAGTTAGTTTATTTCTTTTGAGTCATGAATTTTTGTCTTACAGGACAAAATTAAATTTTTGTGTGTGACCACTGGGTGGAGCATTGACACAGTAAATGCTTATAGAAATCAACAGCTACAGGTATAGGTGTGTGGCAAAGGGGAAGACAAACAGCTTTTTACCGTGTCAACAGTATTGTTTGATTTCTGTTTAACTGTAGAAATAAATTAAACTTACCTGAGATGAAATGGACAAACCTGTAATATACCTGTGCTACGGTGAGCATGTAAGAATGCACAGTCTGACTCTATGAGCTGGCCAAAACATCATCAGTAATTGGACTTTTAATCTAGTGAATAACACAAAACTAAATACAGAAAACATTAAAATACTCAGAAATCTTTTCCCATTTGATTTTCCTGAATATTGTCTGTTATAAAACTGCGTCCACCGATGTGATAAGAAAAACTTCAACACACTTATTTGATTTCTCTCTAAAAGTTAATGTTCTGATCGATACAACTCTCGTCTGTACATTAATTATGAAGTTCCCTTCGAGCAAACTTTAGCTTAGCTTAGCATAAAGACTGGAAACAAGGGGAAACAGCTAGCCTGGCTCTGTCTAAAGGTAACAACATCTACCTACCAGACATAAGTGGTGACGATCTTCTCATCCAAACTAAATATCCAAATAGCGGATAGCTCAGTTGGTAGAGCAGGCGCCCATATATAGAGGTTTACTCCTCGACACAGCGGGCCCAGCTTCGACTCCAACCTGTGGCCCTTTGCTGCATGTCGTTCCCCCCGTCTCCCCCTTTCATTACTTCATCTGTCCTGTCAAAAATAATGGCCAAAAGCTAATCTTTAAAATGTCCAAATAGAAAATAAAATCACAATTTTGTCTGAACGTTCTGTGATACAAGAGGAGTTTCTGGTGTGTTGGGTTCTTTATGGTCTGTGTACTTTTTCGTTCATTAAATTTTCATTTCATAAACAGGTATTAAAAAAAAAGAAAGTTTTTTCGTTTTAAAATACAACATTTGAAATTGAAATACGAGGCATTTTTTTCTTTTCATGGTCAAAAGGGGATGGGAGAAATTAAAAATATGCTGTGATTTTCATTTTCTATTTCATATAACAAAAATAAAATCACTCGGAAATAGAAATGAAAAAAGGCTTGTTTTGTTTTGGTTTTTTTCATATTCAGAGACCGGCTGTTGTCATTTCCAAGGCAACAGCGCCAGCATAACCTACCAGTGTTGCTTTCAGCCCAGACTAAAATTACTTTGGAAACCTATACTCTTGATAATGCTTGGGGGGAATTTTATTTCATAATGTCACATGTATTTATTTCCCTCTCTCCCTGCGTCCCTCTGACTCTCTGTCTCTACCTGCCGCAGACAACTTCGCCCCAATAGAACCAGCTGAGGAAACAGACTTTCAGTTCACGGCTGTAACGTTACCGTTACGCCACCATTAACAATCCCAGCAAACTTTCTGTTGCTGCCGTTAAACTTGCTGATCTGGCAGAGTCACCGGCAGTTCGGGATCAGATCATGGGGATCAGACCTCCGGTGCTGGGTCTAATATTCTAATATTAGCTGCTGCTGCAGCTAGCAGGTAGCCACCAGCCCTGTGACCTCGGTCCCCGCGGTTCGCTCCCCGGTGCTGACTGACTCTGGTCCGTCTGCAGAGCTGCGTTACCCGCTCTAGCTGAGCTGGGAATCTGCCGCGCTCGTGATTTACTCATATTTTCTTTTCTTTGCAGATATAGTGATATGCTATGATGCACTGATGCCAGGCAGGCTTGCTAGCTGCTTTTAGTCGAAGTCTGTGAGATAACAAAACTTCCTTTGAATGATATAAATGGTGGCGGTGCCCTCTAGTGGCCTTAGTAGTTATGACGCAAGCAAAGCAGGAGGTAAGGTGAGAAAGTATTACAGTATGTTCCATCAGTATTCGGAAGTAGGATTTTTCCAGGTCAAAGTCGGAAACACGGCCCTTGCTCTCGCATTTCAGAGCTCGGAAGTCGGACAATCTCGCAGTACCCCCAAGCTCAAAATCCAACATGGCTGCTTTGTGCATCAACAGTTGTGAAAGCTGTAGTAAGTTATTAGCTGTTCCTTCTTATTTGTGTCTCACTAAATCAGTCCTACACACAGTCCTGTCTTACTTCTAAGTCAAATTGAGGAAGTGGTTAAAAGTACTCTGGGTGACCTCTTGATGCACAGAGGGTTAAGCTTAGGTCATCAAAATAGAGACAGGAGGATTACACCCCATCAAGGAAAAGGATAACGGTTGAGGGATATTGGTAACACCATGATGCCAGGCGAGAGGCACGGACTATGTTGTGTTCAATTTGACATTGAATGTCGGGTTTCTGGGTTCCCAGTCGGAACTGTAAATGTCTACGGCATAGACTGGATAAAACAGGTCTATGCTCGGAAATGTTAACTCTGAAAGAAATAATGTTATTTACTCTATGAAAGAATGGACAAAGACGAAAACTAAGGACATTTTTTCGATCATTTTATTTTAGTTAGTTTTGCGAACAGACATTACAGTTTTAGTTAGTTATCGTTTTTTTTTGTAATGCCTCATTTTTATTTTTATTTCAGTTAACGCCAAAGTTTTTTCCCACCTAGTTTTCGTTATTTTGTTCGTTTTTGTTAACGATTATAACCTTGGTGCCATAATATCCATAATAATGCATCCGGGAGATTTTGGCTTCACTTTGTACAGCGGGAGGAAGTGGAGACATGGCTCATTTCCCTATCAGAATTTAACCCATTCGGTCCGATAACATTTGGAAAGTTTAGAATAATAATAATAATAATATATTTTATTTATATAGCGCTTTTCATGGTACTCTAAGACACTTTACAGTAAAACCAACACATACATAACATTAAAAACAGATACAACCAACACATAAAACAAGCATATTAAAAGCAATTAAAAACAATAAAACCATTAATTATCAGGTGAGAAATGTAAGACTATTGTAAGTGGAAAGCTAATCTGAAGAGGTTGCAATGGTGAAAGCTCTGTCACCACCAGGTACGGTGCTTGGTCCTGAGTGGTGGGGAGAGGAAGTTTGCATCAGAGGAGCGGAGGTTACGGGGGGCGAGTGGCAGGATGTAAAGAGCTGCATGATTAAATCACTTATCATAAATTATCATTTTTTTTTGTATGAGGTAGAAGCATTTTAATTTTGTAGTTTATCAAAGTATAATTTACTTTTTTATACTTTGTATACTACTGGGTAGATTAGTAGTGTTAGTACAGCTTCATATCAGCGTTTTTTTAATGTAAAAAGTAACTTTAACTTTACCTCTGAGATTTAGTGTTGAGAAGTATACAGTGAAAAAAAGGAAATACCCAATGTTCCATCTCTTATTGGAAGTTTTATGTAACAAGTGTTTCCTAATTTTTTTATAAGCACCACCATGTCAATCAGCAATTCAAACATGTTCTCAGGTTTCAATATTTCAGATGCCACATCGCTTGCAAAGAAGTCTCTCTGCGGACTGGAAAACAGGGGCGTCACTTGAAGGATCTTGCAGCGCTTTCAACATGCTTTTCCTAGTTTTAATGTAGGCTGAGTGCAAACTGTAAGCTGAACCATTAGTCCAAATAGAAAATAAAATCAAAATGTTGTCTGAACGTTCTGTGATACAAGAGGAGTTTCTGGTGTGTTGGGTTCTTTCTTCATCTGTTTTCCTTCACTTTATAATCAATAAGCATTAAATAATAAAAGACATATTGTCACAGTGTCTGGTCCTGACTTATTGACTGTTGTTTTCTCTAAAGGGACAAATAGTTATATAATTGTGAATAATATATTATTGCTTAAATAATCACAATAAAAACAAGGTAAAAATACTAATCCAATATACAAATAAACACATTGATGAAAAGATTAAATAATGACATAAAGTTTATTTTATTTATAGTTATAGTTAGTTAGTTAGTTATAGTTAGTTTATTTCTTTTGAGTCATGAATTTTTGTCTTACAGGACAAAATTAAATTTTTGTGTGTGACCACTGGGTGGAGCATTGACACAGTAAATGCTTATAGAAATCAACAGCTACAGGTATAGGTGTGTGGCAAGGGGAAGACAAACAGCTTTTTACCGTGTCAACAGTATTGTTTGATTTCTGTTTAACTGTAGAAATAAATTAAACTTACCTGAGATGAAATGGACAAACCTGTAATATACCTGTGCTACGGTGAGCATGTAAGAATGCACAGTCTGACTCTATGAGCTGGCCAAAACATCATCAGTAATTGGACTTTTAATCTAGTGAATAACACAAAACTAAATACAGAAAACATTAAAATACTCAGAAATCTTTTCCCATTTGATTTTCCTGAATATTGTCTGTTATAAAACTGCGTCCACCGATGTGATAAGAAAAACTTCAACACACTTATTTGATTTCTCTCTAAAAGTTAATGTTCTGATCGATACAACTCTCGTCTGTACATTAATTATGAAGTTCCCTTCGAGCAAACTTTAGCTTAGCTTAGCATAAAGACTGGAAACAAGGGGAAACAGCTAGCCTGGCTCTGTCTAAAGGTAACAACATCTACCTACCAGACATAAGTGGTGACGATCTTCTCATCCAAACTAAATATCCAAATAGCGGATAGCTCAGTTGGTAGAGCAGGCGCCCATATATAGAGGTTTACTCCTCGACACAGCGGGCCCAGCTTCGACTCCAACCTGTGGCCCTTTGCTGCATGTCGTTCCCCCCGTCTCTCCCCTTTCATTACTTCATCTGTCCTGTCAAAAATAATGGCCAAAAGCTAATCTTTAAAATGTCCAAATAGAAAATAAAATCACAATTTTGTCTGAACGTTCTGTGATACAAGAGGAGTTTCTGGTGTGTTGGGTTCTTTATGGTCTGTGTACTTTTTCGTTCATTAAATTTTCATTTCATAAACAGGTATTAAAAAAAAAGAAAGTTTTTTCGTTTTAAAATACAACATTTGAAATTGAAATACGAGGCATTTTTTTTCTTTTACATGGTCAAAAGGGGATGGGAGAAATTAAAAATATGCTGTGATTTTCATTTTCTATTTCATATAACAAAAATAAAATCACTCGGAAATAGAAATGAAAAAAGGCTTGTTTTGTTTTGGTTTTTTTCATATTCAGAGACCGGCTGTTGTCATTTCCAAGGCAACAGCGCCAGCATAACCTACCAGTGTTGCTTTCAGCCCAGACTAAAATTACTTTGGAAACCTATACTCTTGATAATGCTTGGGGGGAATTTTATTTCATAATGTCACATGTATTTATTTCCCTCTCTCCCTGCCTCCCTCTGACTCTCTGTCTCTACCCGCCGCAGACAACTTCGCCCCAATAGAACCAGCTGAGGAAACAGACTTTCAGTTCACGGCTGTAACGTTACCGTTACGCCACCATTAACAATCCCAGCAAACTTTCTGTTGCTGCCGTTAAACTTGCTGATCTGGCAGAGTCACCGGCAGTTCGGGATCAGATCATGGGGATCAGACCTCCGGTGCTGGGTCTAATATTCTAATATTAGCTGCTGCTGCAGCTAGCAGGTAGCCACCAGCCCTGTGACCTCGGTCCCCGCGGTTCGCTCCCCGGTGCTGACTGACTCTGGTCCGTCTGCAGAGCTGCGTTACCCGCTCTAGCTGAGCTGGGAATCTGCCGCGCTCGTGATTTACTCATATTTTCTTTTCTTTGCAGATATAGTGATATGCTATGATGCACTGATGCCAGGCAGGCTTGCTAGCTGCTTTTAGTCGAAGTCTGTGAGATAACAAAACTTCCTTTGAATGATATAAATGGTGGCGGTGCCCTCTAGTGGCCTTAGTAGTTATGACGCAAGCAAAGCAGGAGGTAAGGTGAGAAAGTATTACAGTATGTTCCATCAGTATTCGGAAGTAGGATTTTTCCAGGTCAAAGTCGGAAACACGGCCCTTGCTCTCGCATTTCAGAGCTCGGAAGTCGGACAATCTCGCAGTACCCCAAGCTCAAAATCCAACATGGCTGCTTTGTGCATCAACAGTTGTGAAAGCTGTAGTAAGTTATTAGCTGTTCCTTCTTATTTGTGTCTCACTAAATCAGTCCTACACACAGTCCTGTCTTACTTCTAAGTCAAATTGAGGAAGTGGTTAAAAGTACTCTGGGTGACCTCTTGATGCACAGAGGGTTAAGCTTAGGTCATCAAAATAGAGACAGGAGGATTACACCCCCATCAAGGAAAAGGATAACGGTTGAGGGATATTGGTAACACCATGATGCCAGGCGAGAGGCACGGACTATGTTGTGTTCAATTTGACATTGAATGTCGGGTTTCTGGGTTCCCAGTCGGAACTGTAAATGTCTACGGCATAGACTGGATAAAACAGGTCTATGCTCGGAAATGTTAACTCTGAAAGAAATAATGTTATTTACTCTATGAAAGAATGGACAAAGACGAAAACTAAGGACATTTTTTCGATCATTTTATTTTAGTTAGTTTTGCGAACAGACATTACAGTTTTAGTTAGTTATCGTTTTTTTTTGTAATGCCTCATTTTTATTTTTATTTCAGTTAACGCCAAAGTTTTTTCCCACCTAGTTTTCGTTATTTTGTTCGTTTTTGTTAACGATTATAACCTTGGTGCCATAATATCCATAATAATGCATCCGGGAGATTTTGGCTTCACTTTGTACAGCGGGAGGAAGTGGAGACATGGCTCATTTCCCTATCAGAATTTAACCCATTCGGTCCGATAACATTTGGAAAGTTTAGAATAATAATAATAATAATATATTTTATTTATATAGCGCTTTTCATGGTACTCTAAGACACTTTACAGTAAAACCAACACATACATAACATTAAAAACAGATACAACCAACACATAAAACAAGCATATTAAAAGCAATTAAAAACAATAAAACCATTAATTATCAGGTGAGAAATGTAAGACTATTGTAAGTGGAAAGCTAATCTGAAGAGGTTGCAATGGTGAAAGCTCTGTCACCACCAGGTACGGTGCTTGGTCCTGAGTGGTGGGGAGAGGAAGTTTGCATCAGAGGAGCGGAGGTTACGGGGGGCGAGTGGCAGGATGTAAAGAGCTGCATGATTAAATCACTTATCATAAATTATCATTTTTTTTTGTAAGAGGTAGAAGCATTTTAATTTTGTAGTTTATCAAAGTATAATTTACTTTTTTTATACTTTGTATACTACTGGGTAGATTAGTAGTGTTAGTACAGCTTCATATCAGCGTTTTTTTAATGTAAAAAGTAACTTTAACTTTACCTCTGAGATTTAGTGTTGAGAAGTATACAGTGAAAAAAAGGAAATACCCAATGTTCCATCTCTTATTGGAAGTTTTATGTAACAAGTGTTTCCTAATTTTTTTATAAGCACCACCATGTCAATCAGCAATTCAAACATGTTCTCAGGTTTCAATATTTCAGATGCCACGTCGCTTGCAAAGAAGTCTCTCTGCGGACTGGAAAACAGGGGCGTCACTTGAAGGATCTTGCAGCGCTTTCAACATGCTTTTCCTAGTTTTAATGTAGGCTGAGTGCAAACTGTAAGCTGAACCATTAGATAAGTTTGTTCTGTGAAGCTCTTTGGGCTGCATGTTTGTGTCAAAGGTGCTATATAAATAAAGTGGAGTTGAGTAGTCCTGTAATTAGACTGTTCGTGTTTAATACGTCTTTTTGTGATCACAGTGTTGTGGACAAACCTCTTACCCAGGTCAGTACAGTATCTCTGTCTCGTTGCTCTGATTGTATTTGACTTGTTTTTTCATACAGTGTTATCCAGAAATCCCAACTGTTCCATATTGATAGCGGCTCCTTGACTCCCGCAAATGACATCCAATTTCCCGGAATCTGGAGCAAGACCACGCACTAGACCAAGACTGCATGGCTGCAGCCTGGAGCGTCCCATGTCATGCCGACCCGTCTCATGCCATCCCGCCTGGTGCCGTCCCCGAGCTTCTACTTTCAAAATAAAAGCTGGCGTCTGGAATAAAATACTTTACTACTTTAATACTTTATTACCAATACATATAATTCTGCCAAAAAAAAGATGCCAAAAAATCCACAGCAATCTCTATCCCCACAGCCGCTCTGCTGTTGTGCTGGCTGCACGCATCTCTGTTCACAACACTGCCTGTTGGAAAATTCTGCTTAACGTGAAAAAGCTTAACATGGTTTAATGTACCTCAACAACGATCAATGATCACCAAATTTATCATGGCCGTATCTTGTACTCACTTAAGCCTGTCAAAAGAACTAAACCGAAATCCAACGATTATAAGTTATCTTACATTAACATTTTCTTCTTCATTGGCGCCTATGACGAGGAAAAAGCTTGTGAGCTTGTGTGGTAATCATTGATCACTGATCATTGATTACCACACAAGCTTTCTCATATTGCTCATAACCAGTGAAAACTGTCAAAAAATCGAACCAGAAATGTGGTGATGATTGATCGTCGTTTAGGTACATTAAACCACTTTAAGCTTTTTCATGTTAGGACTTATAAAGCCCATGAGAACCGCTGCCCTGCTGAAAATGTGAAGCAGAAAGAAGTCAGATGTCAGATAACGTCCATATATGATGACATCCATGATAATAGGACTTTGGGTTTGATTTTTTGACAGTTTTCAGTGGTTATGAGGAGCAATATGAGAGAGAAATTTGGTTATCATTGATCATTGTTTACGTACATTAAACCACGTCTTTATTCATTAGTAAGCTACAGGATAGCGTCTTTCGAAGGTGACCTGCGCGAAAGAGAAAAAAAAATGTATGCGTCTCTGTCCCCAGCACATTTCAAACCAAACTGACGCCCATGGATTTACCCGTGAATCAATCTGGAAAATAATTCAATTTCGTATTTTTGACCCTCTGAATTTACTGTTGGATACGCCTCGGCATGAGACGGGACGGCTTAGGACACTCCAGGCTGCAGCCATACCTGCCTCCACTAGACTAGAGATTGAGTGCACGTGTGTGTGTGTTTGTGTGATTATAAATGCAGCGCGTGTGAGAGCAAACCGTCCTTATAGCTGTGTTTTGCCGCTTATTAGACCGATCACCCCCAAATTTGTGCAATGCAAAACAGGCTCATTGCAGCCACTAATGCAGGGAGAATAGACCTGTCTTGCCAAATGGATTTCTCTTCTTTTCTTTTTTTAACAGATTGCAAAGTGGCACTTTTATTTATTTTCTATTTTTGAACTTGCTGTTATTTGATGTAGATAGTTGTTTGTATTTCAATACAACTTGTTACTTCAATAAATTGGAACATTTTAAGCTTGTTGCGTATTTCATTAGCATTGTGTTGAAGCGATGGGGGCAGGTGGGGCTTGAAAATTTCTCCTTGTCCAAAGTGGGGAATGACCGAAAAAGTTTGAGAACCACTGGTCTAATGTAAGAAAACGTGTGTAGTGTTTCGCAATAAGTGTGTTAAAGAATTGCAAACAGAAAGAAAGAAGTTTAGGTATTGAGGCTTTGGTCTAAGCATTCGTTTTTAGTGTGTAAGCAATGGGCAAAAACTGTATAGTGCGTTCCATCAGTATTCAGAAGAAGGATTTTTCAAATCAAACCCAAAACAAGTGTAACTTCATGCAGGTCTGTATTGAGGTATCGTGACACATGGTGGAACTAAAAGTACTGAAACCACAGTGCAGAAATACTACTTCTAGTTATTAGAGACAATCATGAAAATAATACTTGTAAAAGGTACAAAAGTCTCAGCATCAAAATACATGTTGGAGCCATAATGTAACTTTCTTTTGTTTATATAGCAGGTTGGTGCATTGACACAGGAAATGCTTATAGGAATCAACAGCCACAGGTACAGGTGGGTGGCAAAAGAGAAGGCAAACGGGTCCGTTTCAGAAAGCAGGTTTAGTGAAAACTCTGAGTTTGTTAACCCTGAGATGAGGGAAACTCTGAGTTTTCCGTTTCAGAAAGAGAGGTTAATCAAACCTGAGAGAGAGGGGTAACTCCAGCCCGTTTCAGAAAGAGAGGTAACTTAAAGGGATACTTCACCGATTTAGCATTAAGCTTTGTATCATTAGAAACCCGGTAGTATTTTCAAATGACCGTGCTTCCCTCCCTCATGTCTCCCTGAGACAAGAGATCTCTGTATTGTGGGTCTGGAAAAAATCTTCCGATGACGGAAAACAATGATTTTTGCATCATCGGATGATTTTTTGCCCAGAGGCAATGGACTACAGCCAGTAGTAAGAGCTAGTAGTAGGAGTAGTAGGACCCCTACTTACAGCACACGTTAACACTGTTGGAAAACATTCCTCCTACTTTAGTAAGACAATATAATGTGCAGAGATCATTCTGACCAAGATAATCATGATTGTGGGACAGCTGTGTTTGTCATGTTTCCTTAAAGGCTCCCATTCACAAATTATCGAGAGTTCAAAAACCTCAAAAAGTCCTATGTTAGGACTCTCACTTCAGTTTGCTGACGCTGCATTTTTTTTCGTTAACCACTGTAGTTTTCACAGCTTCACGTGTTGCGAAACTCCCTCCAGCAGAAAGGGAACGTTTAAAACTTTACAGCTGCTGATATCAAGGTTCAAACATGTCAGATCCCAGGTTCATCATCACATACTCAGCTTTTATTCAACCTGAGGGTATGAAAGGATGATAACTGATAAAACTTTGGACTCAACCCATCAGTGGCAGCTAAATCATCATCAATCAACCGGCTCAGTGTTGAGACACTCTGGGTTTTACTGCCTCCTTATCTACACAGAAAAATTTCCTTTTTTTATTAACAGACATTAGTATTAAAGTCTGCAGCGGTCAGTGAGAAAACACCAACACAACAAAAGTAGAAAATACTCCAGTACAAGTAAAAGTCTTGCATTCAAAATCATCCTACTCAAGTAAAAGTATTATCAGTAAAATATACTTTAAGCAGTAAAAGTAAGGACTCAACTGTGTCCACTTTCAACTGTGTCCACTTTCAACTGTGTCCACTTTCATCTGGTGTTTATTTTGTTTGTCTCTAACATTTTATTAGCACCTTCAGACATAGAAAACAAATATGTGCCAGGTAATGTCAGATGGTGCACAGAACAGAGAAACACAAATTGAACAAGAACAAAAACCCTCTCCCAACCCCAACACCCCGCGGTCTCGAGGAAAACAAAATAAACAAACAGAAATCACACCTTGCCTAGTCACTCTCCTCTAGTTCTTATGGCGCTTAGGTCTGATATTTGTGCTGCTGTGCTTTCCCATAGGCTGATAGTTGATGATTTGGCTTTGTCAATCATTTCTGTAGAGAGCTCAAGCATAACTATGTCCAGAAAATACACCAACCACTGTTTAATACAAAGCGAGTGAGGGGGGAGCAAGCATTGAGCTATCATTTTCTTAGTTGCAGTTTAGCCGGCTAGCCAAATTTTCCTCTGTCTCCCAAGCAGGTGTAGGAATTCACTATCTAATATCACATCAGATATTATTGATGTTTTTTTATTCCAAAATTTGTGCACCTGTTCACACTCCCAGACCATGTGTAGGAAAGT
Source organism: Perca schrenkii (assembly GCA_025617405.1). Classification (NCBI taxonomy): domain Eukaryota; kingdom Metazoa; phylum Chordata; class Actinopteri; order Perciformes; family Percidae; genus Perca; species Perca schrenkii. The sequence goes on from CM046793.1 coordinate 36,886,679, forward strand.
TCCAGTTTGTTCAGGTTGACAAAACATGCAATAGAGAATGGGAATGACTTTAGAGGCGTATCTCTTCTGAGGAGTCCAATGTTTCCTATGGCATATGTTGAAATGGATCTGCTGGTGATTTGGGTTCTTGGAACAGTGGAAAATGTCCCAAACTGTCTCCCAATTAATTGCATTCCCCTCAGGGCTCAGCTTTCATTCCCATTTCTTTACTATTGGGAGTTCTCCTATAGATACTTGCCACAGTTTAGCATAGATCTTGGACGCTAATCCTCTCACAGGAAAATCAACAAATGATTTAATGACTGGGTTACCCCATGGCACTCCATAACATTTTATGGTATCTTAAGTGTTCATCTGGTGTTTGAATTGACTGGTTTTGTCCTCTGATTCGAAACACAATTCAAATTCAATACATTACATTCAGTTAGGTTTAATACTACGACTGGGTATCGCCAATGATTGCCTGAATTGATTTCCGATTCAAATTAGATATCAATGAGGTTAGGGAAATTTCAGTTTCAATACCAGTTCATCTTGGATATAAAAGAGATTCTCAGTGAACTTCTGCTGTAAATTGTACAAGCAACAAGCAACTCTTAGATATGTTTTATAATGCACCAACTTAATGTTTAGATTAAGAACTGAGTCCCAAAAAGTTTGTTTAAAGTACGTTTTACTTAACAGGACTAACATGAGTTTGTCATTCACAAACTACACCAGAATATATAAAATATAATATAATAACAGTTGCAAAATATAATGCAACTGTCAACTTTAGCAGTGGAGTAGATTGACCATAAAACAACTCTACTATATCTATTTTTTAGCTGATAAAAAGTGATTTGGCCTGATTAGCAACAGCAGCAGCAGTTGCAACACACTCATGGAGGCGATTAAGGTACTTTAAAACCCTTAGCACCCTTTTGCCCCTACTTGCGTCAAAAAACACACTTTTTTTCATAACTCGGTCAAATCTGAACACACAGACATGAAAAACAAATTCAGATTCAGTCTGACTTACATGTTCATGTGATGTAATTATCTCTGATATCATTGGTGAATAAACGTTGATAAATCTGCCTAGAAATAATAAAAAAAAAATGCTCTCTATAAATGCAGAACTTGCCTGAAAATCTAGATGTTTTAATTTTTTCGTGAGTATAAAGTAATCTGGCGATAGTTGTCTGTACAGCCATGTTTAAACTTCAATCAGGAGCTGCTAACAGATGATTCGGCATACTTCTGATGGACACAGTTTGATTGAATGTAAACAAATATAGGCTAGAACAACAGGGCTCTGTGGTAACATTATACTTAATTTGACTTTGTTATTCTTGTGCAGGAACCAGAGAGCTCAGGATCACTCAGTACCATGAAGAAGCTGACTCTCTAAGTGTCCTGGTGAGATTACCAACTCCAAACTATTTCCATGTTTACCTTTTGTTTGTCTCAATAAAGTCAGTTTTATGTACATGTCTACAGCACTAATCAATGACATGTCATACTGTCAGTTCTTCTTCTTAAATGCTCCCTTCCAGTCAGCCATTATTTAAGATCACTGGTAAAGGATGAGTGGAAATGTTGAAAAGCTAGCAAGATTTGAAAGTTGCATCTCCTCAATCTGCATCTGCAGCCTTTGTAGTGAAGACTAGAATAGTTTACTAATAATACTTTCTTTTCTTTGCCTTTTTAGCAGGGTGCAAGTACAGGCAGCAGCGGCAACTTTTGCTGAGTTTTTTCTTCCGTTCTCCTGTATACTTGCAGTAACGACGTTCTTTGAGTTCAGGCTCATTCGCGGGAGGGATAGAGTAGGCCCGCTGTGCCTACGCAAGGAGGCATTTCATAGTTTTTTTCCAAGCGCACCACCAGGTTTTGATTGGTGGGCGTGTTAATAGGATTACAAAAGCTACAGGTGACGGATCTTTTTTGCTCCTTTTTCAGAGCCATAAGTTATTTATATTGTCAGGGTGTAAAGACCATTTCAAACAATATATATATATATATATATATATATATATATATATATATATATATATATATATATATATATAAAAAAAAAAAGTGTGTATTGGGAATAGTTACCAACCTTGCCTTTAAACTAGTTTGGAAAGATGTTGCACACTTCCTTCACAGAAATGAAACGATTCCAGAGGATCAATGTACATAATTCCCTCCCTTTACAGGGACGCTTTTATTGGGAAAAATTTGCTGGATGTGTTGACTTCGTTTAAGAAAATAACATCGCAAAATTACTAAGAATTCTGATGCCAAATCTGCTGCTGTTATCTTTGTAAACTGTGAACTGTGTTGATTGGAAAACATTTTGTCAACCAAATTCATGTAATCAATGATCTTAGGGTTAATAATGATTGTTGTAATGATGGCAATAGAGCTGTGGAAATTTACAAAATACAGCCATTATAGCACAATGTTTTATTGCCTTTATTTGTTTGAGAAGGCCGCAGACAAATACCGGCTTTTTATCAGATATATTTACGGTCATTTTCTGCCTCTTCAGGGTCTTAGGGAGGGATCCCTGCTGCTAGTGGAGGGAAACAAAGCCACACTACTGGGAACCACCAAGGCCAGACTCTTCTCCAGGTAACGTTAAAACACACACACACACACACACACACACACACCCACACACACACACGTCTCTTTCACACATCATGCACTGCACCCTGAACTAATCTAACATTACCCGGAGGAGCTTTATGTGCGCCGGGCTTTGAAGCAAATTGAACATAAGCTGCATCTCATGGCCCTTATCTGATGGCTCCTCGACTCCTCACTCCTCGGCTGAACCAGAAGTTATGTCCCTCCTCGGTGAAGGCCGTCTCAAAGCTCTTATTTCTGCCCAGAGGAGTGAGCATTGAGGAGAGATCATCGAGGACTGAGGAGCGAGCATCGAGGAGGGATCATCGCTGACCAAGGAACGAGCATTGAGGAGGGATCATCGAGAAGGGATCGAGGAGGAATCATCGAGGAGCTATGAGTGAGGATACAGAGCGCAGCCTTCCTGGAAGCCGTGCAGCTGATAAATTCATGTGACGCTTCAGAGGAAAGGACGTCTCATTCCTCTAAAACAAATGTGCTCGTTGCCTCTCTTCTCCTATGATTTCCTCATGTCTCTCCAGGTCTTTCTTGGTGGGAGGGATTAACATGCGAGGAAGGGAGGTAGAGGAGTCAGGGAGGCATTTAAGCAACATGAGATGCAGTTATTAGTGTCGAAACAGTTGGCCCTCTGGCCCAAAAAAAACATTAAACTTTACATTAAAACTTTTCCCACAGACTTACACGGAGAAGAGATGTCTGTAAATCAGTGGAGACATTTTTTTGAGCATCACATCCCTCCATGTAATGACTTGTTTCACTTTCAGAATTTGATCCATTCGGTCCGATAACATTTGGAAAGTGTAAAAGTGCTGCATGATTAAATCATTTAATCCCCATTTAAGTTAGTGGAGCACTAAACAGGAATGTCCATTGTTGGACTGGACTATAAAGGAACACGCCGACTTATTGGGAATTTAGCTTATTCACCGTAACCCCCAGAGTAAGACAAGTCGATACATACCCTTCTCATCTCCGTGCGTGCTGTAATGCTGTCTGACGGCTCCAGCGGCATCAGGCCAGCACAGAACATGCAGGTGAATGGTTCCAGTAATCCTACTGCTCCGAATAAGTGACAAAATAACACCAACATGTTCCTATTTACATGTTGTGATTTGTAGAGTCACAGCGTGTACAAAAAACAACATAACATGAGACAAAGCCGTCTTTTAACAGTAAACAAACCGGGAACTATATTCTCAGGTGGAAGAATATAGTACTTGGGCGGAGTGATATGCTCGCAGCAAGCCTGTCTGAGAATATAGTTCCCGGTTTGTTGTTTTTTGTACACGCTGTGACTCTACAAATCACAACATGTAAATAGGAACATGTTGGCGTTATTTTGTCACTTTTGTCACAATTGGGAGCAGTAGGCTAGTCGGAACCAGTTACCTGCAGGATCTGTGCTAGGCTAAGCTAATGCTGGAACCGCCAGGCAGCGTTACAGCACGCACGGAGATGAGAAGGGTATGTATCGACTTGTCTTACTCTGGGGGTTACGGTGAATAAGCTAAATTCCCAATAAGTCGGCGTGTTCCTTTAAACGGTATTCACTGTACCCTGCCAATTCAAGGAACGGCAAGAGACTTGGTTGTGTTTGACTAAATTACGAACTGGCTTAGTGACAGTGGTGTAATCTGTGTCATGTCCTGCCTCCTGCACGCTCTACCAAATGCCACCGCTTGCCCAAACCAAACGGAGGATTTCTAGGAAGTGAGAACGCATCTGACACGGACAATCATATGTTCTGTGCTACATGTGAGAAAGGAAAACTCCGGACTATGTTTGCACCTGACTCTACAGAGTTCATAATAGGAAAAAAAAAGTGTTGGAAGAAGTATTCAGATCCTTTAGGGTTAGGGCTGCAGTGAAAATGTTACTTCAGTAAAAGTCTCTAAGCATCATCAGGAAAATGTAGTTAAAGAATTAAAAGTAGAGAACTCTCTTCCCATTTTAGAAAGTGTAAAGGATCCAAAAAGTTGTGTGTTTAATGGTCTACACACATACACACACACACACACACACACACACACACACTCACACACACACACACACACACACTGTGTTGTATGTTTAATGGTCTAATCATTTCAGCTGGACTTGTAGGCCATTATATTGTTGGCTAGTTTCATTTAGAATAAAACTAGATTTTATAAACTACATGTGTTTTGCGTGCAGAAATCTTAATGTGTAAAGTAACTAGTAACTAAAGCTGTAACAGATGAATGTAGGGGAGTAAAAAGCACAATGTTTCTCTCTGAAATGTAGCGGAGTAGAAGTAGAAAGTGGCATGCAAAGAAAAGTCTCAAGTAAAGTACAAGTACCTCAACATTTGGACTTGAGTATATGTTACAGTTACATTCCACAAGGCAAGCATGTGACCTCAAACTGGTCTGTAATTGGTTTCTTGAAGATTCTCCTCCAGGTGCAGCTCACTGCATCCCTGGCGAATCAGAATTGGATACGTGTTATTTTATCCAATCTGATTGATTCTTGACACCTGTCATTCAACTTCACGCTCTTGGCTGCTTAACATGCAGGTGATACCATCACTTCGCCTAAACCTTGCAAGCTGACAATCACACAAATCACTTTCGTAGCGATAATGGCAGCAGCTAAACCAAATTCTGTCATTGATCTTCCAAAAAACCCTTTCACAAGGCGTTCGCTGGAAGAAAAAAAAGTGACAGGGTACAATGGCGGACTTAAATGCACGACTCTGAGAGGTATCACGAGTAACAGTCTTTATTGGTCCCAAAACAAAGAGCAGGCAGAGGTACAAAAAATGGCAGGCAAAAATCGTAGTCGAGGACACAGGCAAGAGGTCTAGAAACACAGCTCCCTGTTTCCCACGTCGTAATTCCTCTCAGGCCCGGATAGCTTGCGGGAAAGGACTGCGCAGGGGTGGAGCCTCCCATCCTCCGAGGAACGTTGTGACAGGACGGCACCCACACCCACGTCCGAGGCATCCACCTCCACCACGAACTGGCAATGCGGATCCGGCAGAACCAACACAGGAGCAGTAGTGAAACTCTTCTTCAGGCGAGCGAATGATTGTTCAGCAGACGGTGACCACTGGAACGGCACCTTGACAGACGTGAGAGCATGGAGAGGAGCAGCAACAGTGCTAAAGTTCCTGATGAACTTCCGGTAAAAGTTAGCGAAACCAAGAAACCGCTGTACCTGCTTGCGGTTGGTAGGAGTGGGCCACTCAGCCACCGCCTTCACCTTCACAATCTCGAAGTGTTTTCAAAATCTGTGACTCTAGTAAAAGTTGTCATTACCACACCCATGACCACGGCTGAAGCTGAGAGGTGCTTCTCAACCTTGAAAAAAATAAAAACTTTTCTCAGAAACACCATGACCCAGGAGAGGCTGAATACATTGGCCATGCTGTCCATGGAAAAGAGACTTGTAAATGAGGAAATATTAGAGGACTTAAAGACACGTGATGTTGAATTACGGTGGGATTGGACACTCCAGCGGAATCTGGTCCGGGAGTGGCAATGTGCGATGCGCTCCTGATGGAGCAGGTGGACGGAGATGGAGTTGGGGGAGGAGGAAGGGGCACAACAGGTGCAGGTGGTGCGTTTGGAGGCCCACGCTGCATGGCTGTAGCAATCCTCTCCAGACTTGAGGAGATGCGCCCGAGAGGCCGCAGCAACATCACCACCCGGACAAGACGGGCATTTATTACTTTGTCGCATCCTGGACAGCTCCCGCTGGCGTGTGCCAGGCAAATCCACCGTCATAATAGCAATCCGCCACGGAACAAGCGTGCCTGCTCTTAAAGGGAATGTGAGATGACGCTCTGATTGGTTATTTTCACGTTACGCCCAAACCACTCCTAGCTACTTCAGACCAACCCATTTTAGATTTGCGTCGGGTGCAAGACTCATTTATCCCGCCGGTATAATAGCAACATCGCCCGAGATCTGCCCACAAAGCTACTTGCGTTTTGCGTTTCACACTTGCGTTTCAGATCGTTAAATTAGGGCCCTACATCTTCTAGTTGTCATTTGGCTGTAAACCCGCTGTAATTGTCTGCCAATGGGATATGGATTTGGAGGAAAAATTAAAAAGTGTCTGCACTAAATAAAAAAATTCCTCCATCTCAAGGCAGCAGTTAAAAGTCCCATGGCATGAAAATTTCACACTTTATGATTATTTTTTTTGTCATTGGAAATGTTTATTGATTTTAAACATAAATATAGGTTACTAGTGATGAATAAGAAGCATGAAAATATTCCTCACATTACTAAACAAACATAGGGCAACTCAAGCATCAGTGCATGCATACACAATATCTGCCCATATGGACACCAGACAAGACCACTATAACCACAACAAACAAAAAACAAAAAATTAAAATAATAAAAAATGAAGATAGGAAAAAGAAGAAAAAAATACAACTAGAACTGCAAGCAGTTATGAACGGGGAGCCTCCCGGTGCCAGTCCCCCCGGCGCGAGTCGCCCCTGACGACGCTAAGAGCCCACGGAAGCTAAGCCCACGAAAGGGGAACCCAAAGCACGATGACGCTGAGGCAAAAGTCAGGAAATTTGACAAAGTGCGAGGTCCAAAGTCTGTAGTGAAATGTCATAGGCGCCGATTGATGTTTTCCTCTGAGGGTGCTCACAGGCACACGTCGTTTAAAAAAAAAAAAAAAAGTAGTCAAAAGTTGTTTGCATTTCAAAACCTTAGGAAATGGACAGCGGCCGGCACGAACACACGCGCCTATTAACTCGATAATAAAGCCGTAAAGAAGGCTTTCATATCAGGACAGCGCCACTTCTCACAAATACAGATAGGATTGGAGATGAGAAGTTTAACTGACACCTAACCGCGATCAGCTTCGTGGGAAATTAAGAATCAATGCCACCGACATAACTAATCACACTATGACAGACTCTCCACGTAGCACCAACTGCAATGTTGAATTGCACGGGATCAGCGCCTATGAATGGTGTTTATGTTGGATTGAAAAAGTGGGAGAAAAGAGTTACATTTATCCACTCTGAAGGTTATAGAAACTTTGTCAGGTGGGTGAAGAAGTTTTTTTATTGTAGAACACCAGGGGAGAAGTGTGAGCTACAAGGTCTGTGATACATTCCCATTGCAAATATTCCATTAACATTGATTAACAGGTCAAAAAACGTATACGTTGATTATAGCGCCCCCTAATGGCCGATATTTGCCAAATTTGGTACAAATCCTCAGAGCGGCATGCCGAAGCAACACATTTACAGTTCTATGTATTTGGAGTCATCCAGTGCAAAAATAAACATATTGAACATTATAACTCTTAAAGGACAAACTATTAACATGTCTTACACAGCAGTGCCGTTTGGCGTTGTATACAACATGCTCGACCTCAGAAGGGGTTAAAAGGCCCAAACGGGTATATGTTGACTATAGCGCCCCCGAATGGCCGATCTTCGCCAAATTTGGTACAGCGTCTCAGAGCGCCATGCTGAACGAGCATCAAATTTTGTGTTGATTGCTTTTACTGTGGCAGAGATATTGCAATTGCAAATTTCCCATTTAAATGCATTGAGTTATTGGGCGAAAAAAATAAACATTGCTTATAGCCAGTGTTGGGGAGTAACGGAATACATGTAACGGTGTTACGTATTCAGATTACAAATTATGAGTAACTGTATTCCGTTACAGTTAGAATTTAAATAGTTGGTATTTAGAATACAGTTACATTGTTAAAACCAGTGGATTACATGACGATACTTCTCCGTTTCACGAGTTTATTCACTTTGAATAAATTAAGGCAACTTAATGCATTTTCCAGAAGCCCGTTATGAAATAGAAAAAAATAGCTATTTGCGTGATCAGTCACAATGGAGTCGGAACCGGCACGACAGAGCCAGGGCAGCTATAAGTTTCTATCTTGGAAATTCAAACAGCATTTCACATTAAAGAACGAACAGGGAGAATGAAATATAACTAACTGTGCCGTGCAGCCTCTGCTTGCCAGCAACCAACCTCCTTTCAGCTACAAATTACTCCACTTCCAACCTGAAGAAGCATCTTAAAGAAAGTTATTTTTTAATTAGCCAAGAGTAGTCGTGTGCTGTAGTTTTACTGGTCACCTTGCATTTTAACATTGACATGTGACTTTACATTCTCCTAGGTGCTGATTTACTAGCTCCAGAGCCGTTTAAAGACTATAGCCCTGTTTTGACATACTAACTAACGTTAGCTAAAATTAGCTCATGGTAGCTTAGACCGCAGTTAGATTTTTGTAGTATGCAGTTCGGGACTACCAATACAATAATCTATCTGCTTGTTCAGGTACACATTCAGCTAGTTGGAATAAAAAGAACACACCATTATAGGCCTGTTTAGTAAGCTGGATGTGATGGTCGCATTCCTACACTTATAAAAGGCAATTCAATGTAGAAGTAATCCTGAAGTAATCCAAGTATTCAGAATACGTTACTCAGATTGAGTAACGTAACGGAATACGTTACAAATTACATTTGTGGGCATGTATTCTGTAACGAAATACGTTTTGAAAGTATCCTTCCCAACACTTCTTATAGCGCCCCCTAAAGGCTGATCTTTGCCAAATTTGGTACAGAGCATAGTAGTGGGCTGTTGAACAAGGAAAAATGTGTTTGGTTGTCAAATTGGCATACTTTAATGTAGCAAAATTCTTTCCATAACTTTTTGTCATGTCCATCTGGAGATGCTAACTACCAGGTTTTGTGCAAATCGGTCGCATGGCCTAAGACGAGTTTGAAAAAGTTGTTTTTGCACATTGCGCGATATTGCGAAAAAACGTTTGCGTGGAAATGGGCGTGGCCTATATTAGGTAATTCAGCTTGGATTGGACCTAGATGGTACCCATCAAATTTTTTATAGATCGGATGAGCCGTTCATGAGATATAAACTTTTTGTACTTCTAGCAACCACTTTTCCGAAATAGGATGGGGGACCTCCAGAGGGTCATGGCAAAGAAAAAGAATCAAAAGTTTGGCGTTGATCGCTTTCATTTTGGCCGAGATATGGCAAAGTTGGTGTTTTCACAGTTAGCTACACAAATTAGTTTGTGCGTTATATGCGCAATTTTTATCGTATAACAATTCTTTCCATAACTTTTAGTCAGGTCAGTCTGGAGATGCTACGGTCTAAATTTTAAAACCTTAGTGTTGTACCTATGCATTAGAGTATTCATTTGCCTAGCAAAATAGCTACTAAGCTACTCTTTTGACATGGTCATGCCTTGCATTTTCTTTTTAAAGTTCAAGTCTAAATTGTGTAATATACATAACATTTGGCTTTCTTTTAAACCCAAATGAATTCCAACAAGGGAAATAATCCAGGTGGAGCGTGTACAATAAGTAATGACAGCTAAATCACAGTGACAGTAACCATTCAGCCTCCTCCACAAGTGTATAAGGTATAACTTTGGTGTACAAAAGAGTACAGGTGAAGATGAAGACATGTATATTTTTTATTATTCACAAAGGAAAAAGATTGTGTCACAATAAACAAGGAGATACGTCTAATATACACATAATATATGCACAATATAAAACCAAAGCAAGCAATATCTATCTATCTATCTATCTATCTATCTATTCATATATACATATCTCTCTCTCTCTCTCTCTCTCTCTCTCTCTCTCTCTATATATATATATACAGTGCCCTCCACAATTATTGGCACCCCTGTTTAAGATGGGGTCATGGACTTCTAAAAATTCTCCTTTTTTTTAAAAACAACATAGAACTCAAATGCAAAAAAAGAGAAAAATCCAACCTTTTATTTAAGTACATTAATTTGGTGTTAAAAAAAAAAATCGCATTTAGAAAAAGAAAACTTGAAATCATGTGTCCCACAATTATTGGCACCCCTAACAATTCCGCTGAAAAATGTAATAGATTTTTTTTTAAATATATTTTTCTGTAGTTGCTAAAGTTGGTCAGGGTATCTAGGAACTTTTAAATAGTAATTCATGACTTCCTGTTTCCCTGGGGTATAAATATGACGTGACACAGAGTCCTAATTCTCTTACCCATTTGTCAACATGGCAAAGACAAGAGAACACACAATTCAAGTAAGGCAGATGTGTGTCGACCTTCGTAAGTCAAGCAATGGCTACAAGAAAATAGCCACTCGCTTAAACTTGCCCGTATCTACAGTCAGAGGAATCATTAAGAAGTTTAAAACAACTGGAACAGTGACAAACTAGGCTGGAAGAGGTCCCAAGTTTATCTTGCCACAACACACAGTGAGGAGGATGGTAAGAGAAGTAAAAAAAAGTCCTAAGCTCACTGTCACAGAATTGCATCAAAGGGGTCACGAAGTCTCAAAAAAAAACATCAGACGCTCTCTACATGCCAACAAGCTGTTTGGGAGGCATGCAAGGAAAAAGCCTTTTCTCACTAACACTCACAAACGTAAACGTCTGGAGTTTGCTAAGCGGCACTGGGACTTCAACTGGGATTGTGTGCTTTGGTCAGATGAGACTAAGATTGAGATTTTTGGCAACAAACACTCTAAGTGGGTCTGGCGTAAAACAAAAGATGAGTATGCCGAAAAAGCACCTTCACCACCGTGAAGTATGGTGGAGGATCTGTGATGCTTTGGGGCTGTTTCTCTTCCAAAGGCCCTGGGAACCTTGTTAGGGTGCATGGCATTATGAATGCTTTGAACTACCAGGACATTTTAAATAAAAACCTGATGGCCTCTGCCAGAAAGCTGAAGATGGGTCGTCACTGGGTCTTTCAGCAGGATAATGATCCTAAACATCTGGCAAAATCTAAACAAAAATGGTTCAGCAGTCACAAACTCAAGGTCCTCCCATGGCCATCTCAGTCCCCAGACCTCAACCCAATCGGAAACCTGTGGGGTGAGCTAAAGAGGAGAGTGCATGAGAGAGGACCCAGGACTCTGGATGATCTAGAAAGATTGTGCAAAGAACAATGGTCAAAGATCCCTCTCTCTGTGTTCTCCAATCTTGTGAAATGTTATAGAAGGAGATTAAGTGCTGTCTTGTTGGCAAAAGGGGGTTGTACAAAGTATAAACATCAGGGGTGCCAATAATTGTGGGACACATGATTTCAAGTTTTTTTTTTCTAAATGTGTGATTTTTTTTTTTTTACCACCAAAGTAATGTACTTAGATAAAAGGTTGGATTTTTCTCTTTTTTTGCATCTGGGTTCTATGTTGTTTAAAAAGAAAGGAGAATTTTTAGAAGTCCATGACCCCATCTTAAACAGGGGTGCCAATAATTGTGGAGGGCACATATATATATATATATATACACATACACACATACATATATATACACACATACATACATACATACATACACAACAGTGTTGGCAGAATCTGATTAGACTGCTATAGGGCTCAAGGAAGAGGTGCTGTTAGAAAGTGCCATCGGAAAGTGTCGGTCTCAGAAGTGGCTTTTGAATGAAGTCGTGGCAGCCTCTATTGCTGGTTTAGGCACTGGTGCTATGTTTGGTGGCAGCACAGGCTGTGGCAGGGCAAGTGAGGAGGTTGGCACCTTGAACACAATGTTTGGGTTGCATCTTCTGTCCATGACCTTCAGGATGAGTGTGTCAATAAACTGGGTGGTGTGTGATGTGAAGATTTTCTTCAAGACCCACTGCTTTGATCGCTTGTAGAACAATTGCTTGAACTGTGCTTGTCCTGTAAAGGACAATAAATTAGATGGATTAGATTCAACTTCATTGTCATTGTGCAGAGTACAATATATTTTAACAAAAACAATAATTATGGATATTCAGTATGAACCATATAGACAGACATGTACAGCTATGTGCAGTGTGGTGACGTAAGAGTAGTAATATAATATTATGTTTAATATAATTAAATATCTGAACTATGATTTGACTTTGCAAGACTTTATTCCGTTATGTGCTCATAAGCAGCACACAAAACACTTTGCACATTCTGAATTTGGACATTATACTACTCTAACAACACATGATAACACACCTGTGTTGGTTGTGGCCTGCTTCCTCTTCACAATGTTCTCGTTGTGCTCCAGGATGGCTAGGTGACACCTCTCTTCCCTGGAATGAGTGAATGATGCACTCTGCTAGTGTAGAAGTGTGAATTGTTCATTGTTTTCTTGAATAAGCAATTCACACTAATACAATGACCAAGTGCTTCAAGGCTGCAAAACTCTGGGAGGGGGGTGAAGACTGAGACCATGACTTGTCAGTTGGGGTAGGGCTGGACAAGTGTGGAGATTTGTGTGTGTACAGGGATGGCAAAACAAATATATACCTTTGGCTGTGTGCCAGATGTCAAACTGATGTTGCACATCAGGAAATTGTTCTCGGCTAATTTTTTGTATAGATGTGGAGCGGTCCGTGGCCATTACCTCCACGTCAAGGCCCATGTCCATCAGCTCAGTCATGCCTCTTTTGAAACCCAGTGGTTCCATGGCAACAGACCTGGTGGCCTCAGTAACCTAAAGAGTCAAGTTCAGTAATTACTTGGATGTTATCACAATTTTCCAAATAGCATCTGTAATTTTACATTATAATTCTGCTGCTTTTTAAATTTATTTTACCTGCACCAGTTCTATGTGGAGTATCTCCTTTGTATCATCCAACATGAAGGTGTAGTGACAGTATTTTGCACTGAATCCTGGCGTGTCACATCGTCCATCACCCGTCAAGTGCAGCACCTTCCCATCCTCCTGTTCTAAAAACACTCTTGCCAAGAGTTCTCTTCTTTGCTCACTATATAGTTCCTCGATGGCAGGGTGCAAGTAGACCTTCTGGATATTGTAAAAGGTGGTCTGTCCCATCATTTGGACACCCATTGTCTTGCACCAGTCTGATAGTTTTGTATATGTGCCCCCCTGAACAGAACAGCTGCAGCTGCAAGGAGGTTCACCTCTGGCATTCCCCTAATGTCACGTGAAGATGTCCATGTCCCAGAATGCCCACCAAGACATGTCCAATCCATCTTCCTCTGTGCCCCAATGTCAACAATGTTTTTTGTTAAAATTGGTTTCCCGCACATCTGGGAAAATTTGAAGAGTGCCATGAGGCTAGATTCATTGACTACGTTTACATGCAGCAAATAACCCATTCAAAACTGGAATTTTAGCAATAACCCGGTCGCGCACAGCCATGTAAACATCGGCAAAAACCCAAATATGCTCATATTCCGGTTTTTAAAAACCGAATATGCTACCTGGGTTACCCCTTTTCTAACCCGAAATTTTGGTCATGTAAACACGTATCGGCATATCCCCATCAAAAGGAACATTGATTTGTGTTCTGCGCATGTTCTATTCGCAAGGAATCTTGGTCTTTTGAGTAGAGGAACTTCTTGAATGCGCCAGAAAACCAGTATACCGGAAGTAAACAAGAAATAGAGGGAAACATGGCGAGACGCTGCACAGCACCACATTTTTGGAGCGAGGAGGAAACCAGTTTCTTCATTAGTGTGGTGAAAACCATGAATATAATGTCATTTGTTGACGGCAGAAAGTACCGAGATACTGAAATTTATAAGAAGGTGACCGAAAAGTTATGCGAAGCAGGGTTTGTACGGACGCCAGACCAAGTCAAGCACCGCTGGAAGACGCTGAAAAAGGCATACTACAAGGCGAAGAAACAAAACGGTACTAGCGGTTCCGACCCGTCTTCTTTCCCCCAGTTCGACATAATGGATGAGATTTTTGGGAATAGGCCCATCACTACTTCCGAAAACAGCGGGGTAGATGTCGGCTTTGAGGACGAACAGGAGCAGATACCTGACGACCAAGGTAGGTTAGCTCAGCTTGTCTGAACAAAATAGCTACATAACTAAGGTCAATTGTCATAATAAATAGTAATGCTACTCATTAGTACCACAACTGCTGCCTAACATGCACTGTCCCTGATAAATAAGTAAAATAAACGTCAAATTAATGTAAAGTAACGTCAGTGTAAGGCAGTGTATATGGCTATTTTGCGGTCTCCTCATGATGATGCGTAAAAAGACGTATCTTGTTTTTTGTTAATTTTATGCACATAGTATTTATGCGTTTGACCTGACAGACGCTGCCACCCCTATGTCTACAGCAAGCAACGTAACAAGTGGAAGTGGCTCACTAGATCTTGAAGGAGAGGATGATGATGGTGTGGATGATAACACAGGTAAGCGGTTAGCTTAATAGGAGAAGTCACTGAACAACAGCCTTCCCAACTATTCTAACATCAAGCTTTAACGTTTTGCTTGTTTTTGGTGTCTTTTTTTGGCCAGATGCAGAGAATTAAGCAAGTGGACCTCCTACACAACCATCGGATGCCACTGCGCCTCCTCAGTCTACACAGCCATCAAATCCCACTGCAGCTACTCCTGGTAGGATTTCTAAATAGTATTACTAAGGCATAACTGGTTAGAGCATAGTATTGTAACACTACGTCAATCCTCTTCCTTGTGTAATGTCTGAAAATAATCAGTTTCGTTAATGGTCACTTTGATTATAGTAATTAAGAAGAGATATTATGTAGTGTAGCTGATGGTGCAAGCTAAGGGCTGTCTTGTCTGCTCTAGGTGGTGTCACGCCTGCCCCGCTCTTGTGGTGTTTTTTGTGTGTTTGGACCTGTTTTATTTAGGAGTTATTCTGTTCCCCTTAGTGTTTCTAGTTTTGTTACTTCCTGTCTTTTGGTTTTCCCGCCTTTGTTATTGTCTTTCACCTGTTCACCAGTCCCTGTCAAGTTTTTTTGTTGTAGTTGGTTTCATGTTTTTGTTGGTTTTCCCATTTCCTGTTTTATTTTGTAGTCTGTCTTTTCTCCCTAGTCTTGTCTGGTTTACTTCCTGTGATTTCCCGCCCTTGTGATTGCCCTATTGTGTTTCACCTGTTTCCCTCTCCTTGTGTCAGCTGTCTCTCGTTTACTCATTACCCTGTGTATTTAGTCCCTGTGTTTTCTGTGTCTGTTGCTGGTGGATTGTTGTCATTTGTCCTTGTAGTTCTATTCCTGTGATTTAGCTATATCTCCGTGTTCCTGGATTTCTCGTTTTTGGATTTGCTCACCTGCTCCAAGCCTACAATCCTGACAGGTGCGTCAAGTCGCAGGTCCAGGCCCCTTGGAACTGCTTCACTTACTCAACAACAACAGTTCATGGAGAGAATGCAGCACGCACAGAACCCATGAAGTGAGCAGCAAAGGCAGTTGAGCCATGCCAGGGATGAAGCACTCATGTCTCAACTGATCGCAGAAACAGTAACCCAACTCCTCACAGGGTTAGGTGCCTTATTCCAGCGGCCAACTCCGCAACCTGTCTTTACCAATTCTCAGCCCCAGCCAATGTATCAGCCATACAAACAACCATTTTCACAATTACGGGCAACCCCCTACTCCTCCACATAGTGTCCCCTTCTCACAAACACCTCAGCCTGAACGTGATGACAACGATGGTGACCAAGGTTTTACAAGATTCTTCCAACTGTAGTGTCCTACCTTTTAATCTTGAGACACCTTGAGACAGTTGTCAGTTTTGTTCTGTTATTACAAAGTGTAGGATTCTCGTAGGGTACAGATTTGATCATTGGCAAATTATCAAAGATGTTTTATCAATATTAATAAAGTTATGAATATGGTTATTAATAACTTTATCAAATCGACAAACAAAAAAAAATCGACAAACAATCAAAATCCCTGACTTGCACCACCCTGCAAGTCAGGGACCAATAATCAAACTGTGGGACAGTCTAATTTCTGTGGTAATCCTTTAAAAAGGAAATAAAGGAAGGGGTGAATCCAAGCACGGACCTGATCGACCAGCAATTATTACAACAAGTACACAAATAATCACAAGCAACTGCTAATTAAGTATAATAAGATTTATTCACCTCACAATTATCAGTAGCTAATCAATATATATATATATATATATATATATATATATATATATATATATATATATATAATATATATCTTTTACAATATCACAACCAAAACCAAGCAAAAACAAAGCAGCATGGACGGACACGTCTGTATCCGTGTACGAGTGTGTGTGAGTGTGTGTGTGTGTGAGAGAGAGTGAGTGAAAAGGGAGGGGCGGTGTCAAAGTGTAGTTTTAACACCAAAACAACTCCAAAAAATGGCTACTCCTGTGAGCTGCACAAAACTATTTAGCCTCAAGAGGGCGATAGTGGTGCCGGGTGCAACGAGGAGGGGTTGAACAGATAAAGGGGGGGTTGCCAGGCAACCCCACGTGGTTAAACTAGCAGCGTTAGCTCGGGAGCTACGTGGCTAGCTTGTGTCCGTGTGTGTGTTAGTAAAAGGAACAGAATAAAGGAGGAAAACAAAAGAAACACTCTGATCTTAGTTATCGATAACGGCCAGCTCAGTGGCTAACAGCTGATTTCCGCGATTGTCTCGCAGACAGTAACTAAACTCCGTCAAAGGAGTGGTTTGGCAGGTAGCGCTTACGGTTTTAAACCAGCTACTTAACACAACCAAAATCAAACAGTATAGGGATCAGTTATACATTCACAGAACAGATTAATAATCACATATGGACAGTACATGATTAAATCAGATCACCTTAATGGCAACAAGTGGTAGCGAATCCTTTGCTCATTAATAAACACACTACTTATCTCTGCCCAGACGTAAGCCTTCTTACGGTGTGTTCAGTCCGTTTGTTTCTGTCCAGAGATTTCCACAGAAATGAAACAGAACGAATCCCTTGGCGCTCGTCAGCAGCCACGGAGAAACTTCCCTCCAAAAAAGAAGCAAGGGGCAAGTTTAGTCGACTTTGAGAAGAAAAACATTGTTTCCTTCTCACTGCAGATATGAAAACACTGGTGCGTTTTCAAGGATCCACCGAAATAAAATCCACTTTCTCCAGAAAATGGAAGTTCAGCACAAGAGGCTTGCGCGCCTCCTTTCAGCAACGGGAGTTGCAAGTGAAGACGAGGGAGTTTCCTAGAATCAGGTTATTTATAGGTTAAGACTGCATGCTGTGTTTATAGTCCCGCTGAACCAATAGGAAGACTCGAAACTCTTGAAAGGGTGAAGATTACAATCTTGTAGTTCTTTGACTTCCTGCCAGTTGTGAGGCGTTTCCCTTCTGGCTGGCACTTTCGCATAGAGGTGTGAATTACCCCGGCTTTGGGGTTTACATGCAGGCCAAGATTCCTTTGTCTTGGCCACATGTTCCTTTGTCTCTGAGCACATGTGTGTCCTGTATCCAGAGGTCAGTTTAATCTGAGGCCTTTTGGTTAAAATCAGGTTTAATCAGACTCTTGGTCCCCAACAAATGTATGTTCTTGAAAGTATTTTTGTAAAACGTTTACACCTTGCACCTTTTTTTTAAACAATTTTTATTTATTACAAAACATTTTCAGAGGCACTTTGTTCCACACTTGTATATGTTTAAAGCTACTACAAGTTGACCCTTATTTGAACCTCAGTTTTACCTCATTTGTAAAAACCAAACAAACAAAGCTGTAATTTATTTTTAATAACAAATGTTATAACTCACATACAACTTCTGCACCAGTCTACTGATTTTTGTTGAGAAAGATAAGCATGTTGACATGATGTGGGGTCATACGCGACCGCTACCTGGTGACCGTCAGTCCAGCCGCCGAAAACACCCGCCGGCCGGGATGCACAGGTACCTCCACGCTAACTGGGCCAGCCCGGGGAACCTTATTCCGTTCTTCGTAGTGAGTTTCTACCAGTCTGGTGATGGTACGTTGTGACGAAATGTGATATGCTGGTTCCAATATCCATCTCAATGAACTTGCAGATCCCTTGGGTCATTTTCTCTGCTCGTTGTGCATCGCAGCTCCTCCGTGCTAACGCCGAGTTGATGCTAGGTTGAGACTGAGAGCAGGACGCACCGCCACCAACATTAACCAGGGTCGGATGTCGGATGCACAGATGTGGTACATCATATGTGGTACATCATTTGAGTCGTGGCTGTGCTGTACTTATACATGGTGTTGCAGGGTTTACAGTGAAGTAAGTCGTTTTCAAATCAAAATGGTCCCACGCCACACTTCGCCGTGACTTCTTCATTACTTTTGAAATCAAAACGGAAACTTGCAGGTAACTGAGGAGCCTATGGCGCCCCCGGGTGGTAAAATGTTTAATGGCTGCCACACAGTTACACTTAATTAATTAATTAATTAATTAATTAATTGCTTCAAGACTCACACTACGCAACGCAATCTGCATTAGTTTAATCAATGACAAATTAATGTGATCGACGAAATTCTTAATGATCAGTTATCAATCGTCGATTAATCATGCCCATCCCTAGTATGAACCCAACCTGATCGGGGCGAACCAGGGAGGGTACAACCTTGTTCAGTCTACCGGCAAGGATTTTTGAGGCTATCATAATTAGTTAAGGTTATTGGTCTATAGCTGCGACAATCTGTGGGTTCCTTATCCGTCTTCAGTATGAGTCTAATGAGGGCCTGCGACAGTGAAGGTGGCAATGTACCCTTTTCAAGAGAGTCCATATACATTTCTAGCATCAGTGGAGCCAGTTCAGGAGCAAAGCACTTATAGAACTTACAGGTGCCTTGCCTGTGGGCAGGGACCTGATAACTACCTGAATTTCCATAGCAGTTATCGGTCTGTCGAGTAGTTGTTTCTGTTCAGGTGACAAAGTTGGGAGGTCTAAGTTCTGTAGAAAAGCCTGAGTCTCAGCCCTACCTGCCACTGATTCAGAGGTGTATATATTCTCATAAAACACTTTGAAAGTGTTGTTGATGTCAGCAGGGCTTGTGTGCAGCACACCCTGGTAGTCATATACAGCTGGAATAGCACAGTGTGCTTCTTGCTTGAATCTTTGAGTAAGGAGGAATTTAATCGCCACCTTGTTTACCACCGTGATTTGTTGTCTTGGTTGGCTGCTGTATGCAGAGGGCGACCTCTGCATGGTCCGACACCAAAATCGACCCTATGGTACATGAGGTTACGTATGAGATGAGGGAATGAGCTATCAGGAAATAGTCAATCCTAGTATAGATGTGGTGGCAGGGAGAATAAAAAGTATAGTCCCTTTATAGTACCTTTAGGATTCAGTAACCTCCAGACATCAACTAGGCCTAAGTCTTTACAAATGTTTATCAAGATCTCCACAGATCTGCGTTGTTTGGAATTAGACTGGCGGCTACGATCTAAAACCATATCAAATACTTGATTAAAATCCCTACCAATTATAACTGGGTAATTCTGTCCATTTTTAATCTCTCCTATTTTGGATTCCATAGTGCCAAAGAAAGAGGGCTCATCTAAGTTGGGGGCATATATGTTAGCAAGAATATATGGATGACCTTCAGACTCAGATTTCAGACTGTAGAACAATCAATCTCCCATGGTCATCTGTGTAAAGTTTATTTGTATTAAATTGTAAATGTTTATGCACTAATATTGCTATACCCCTACTGGCACTCAAACCCACTAACATGTAACAAACATGCCCTACCCAGTCTCGGCGTAATCTTTTATTATCCAGCTCTGAGAGGTGAGTCTCCTGGAGGAAAACTATGTCATATTTCTTAGCTTTCAGTGTGCTGAGTATTTTCTTCCTTTTAATTAATTGACCCATGCCTTTTGTCTTCCAGCTACAGATCTTCAACCCCCTATCATGGTCACTCCTGCTCATATAGATGTAGGTTAAAGCTTTGGTGTGGCACAGCCTCCAAATGAAACAAAAGACTCAACAAAACATACAAATAACGTCCTCCATAAAAGTAGCACACAAAAACAAAACTGGAGTTAAAATACTCCATCAAGAGTGCTAAACGATTCACACTAAACACTAAATTGTATGTCCATGAACCACTCACTTTCAAGGCTACTTGACACAGCAACACCATCGAGAAAAGCACCTGCTATGCTTGGACATCCTGATCCAACATTAAGTTGCGCAAGGCGCCAGCTACTGCTATGATATGAACCCAAAATACTGCATAAACTGAGGGAAAACTATGAAACTAACAGGGGAACTCTGCAGACGTAGCCTAATAACAATTTGAAGTAAAACAGAGTTTAAACCACACACCAGTATCATCAATCAAGGCTATGACAGATTAAGAAAGAGAGAAAAGAAACTTTTTAAGCCCTGTATGGAGAGTGAGAAAGATGGTAGATGTGACCCAAAGTCACATCTACCCAATCACCTGCTTATTTTTTTTTATGTTTCTTATGGGCCAATTAGGGTCTTTAATTTAGTTTGCGCTGAAGTACATTTAAAATAATAAAAAAACAGCCTGGCCAATCCGGGGCTCCTGCACACGTGGGGCCCGTAGGCTGCAGCCTACGCAAGCTTGTGCATTAATCCGCGCCTGTCTGCACCCAAGTTCAGATGAGCTTTCACACCATCCCAAACAAACCTGACTATTTATAGTGGAGGTATTTTGACAACAGTAAAGTTATTATTGTAAGTTAGCACACCTAAACAACAAAGTCTGAGTGACAAAGGAAGAGAGCTGTCGCCGAGATGACGTTATCTTTTGCCTTCTGTAGAATTGGTGAATTTACAGCTCGCAGCAGTTTGACCATAGATATATACACTAGATGTCGCCTTGAGGTTCTAAGCATACGTCAAAACCGGCGCCATCTTGGAACAGGGGTCCGAAGTTTTCCCGCATTAAGATCAACGCTAAAGATGCCGGACTTTTTATGCTGCTTATTGATGTTCGATAGAGGAAATGAAAAGAACAAACAGCAAGGGATAACATTTAACAGGTGACAATGTGTTTTATGAAATATATGTTGCCTTTGACCAGCAATGAGCTGGTCTGAGCTCAGGCGGCAGCGGGAGGCGGAGAGTTCCGTGACCGGCGGCAGCGTCTCTTCCCCCAGACAAAAACACAGTTTTGCCTCGCTGCTGCGCCAGTCCCCGCTGATCCAGATCAGACCGGCAAAAGACAGAATGGTGATCGGGAGGATCTTACACATAGTCCAGGATGATCTTACACGTAGTCCAGGACGACCTGTATTTAGATGTCGGAGGGAAGTTCCACTAAGTTTGCCGGCGGCAGACGGACGGCGAGAAGCTACATTGGGGCAACAGAGACCGTCTGCAGCTGCAGGATGTGGAGCTCGGTGCCCGTTAAAATTATATTTAACACATAAATACATACAGAAATAAATAGTGGAGGAGTGAGCCTGGACATTTCAGTCTGTTTAAACTTCACTTTGAAGCAGAAGGGTGAAGTTTCCGTTTGGACTCAGATCTGTGAACCAATTATAATAAATATTCTTTGTATTAACACATGAATTAGTCCCTTTGTTTTGTATTCGATAGTTCTTAAGTTTACTTAAGTGGAAACAGTATCAAGTGGAAGAATGGGACTACTAAACCTAGGTTTGCAGGCACTAGGCATTACATTTTCAACAAAGTAGATTGTATTAATATCAAAAGCTTAAATTTTCTCTGGACTCGATCATAAAACATGTCTGACCTTTGGAACGAACCACAAAAACTAGACAATCGCTTGAGAGGATTTATGGTGATTTTATTTCTGTTAGACCTTTGCCTACATTGACGCTGATGCATTTAAGAGTAGTGACTCCCCTGTTCCAAGATGGCGGCTCTGTTGACGCATTCGTTCCAATGAACAGCAGCAGCCAGGCGACATCTATGCAGTTTGACAAGATATAGTGTGTAGCTTTTGTTTGATATCTAATGTTGGCAAAATAACTTTTTATTGAGTTTCCTGTTAGTGAAATGCTCTGAGTGAATTTAAGCTGGACCTTTATTGTGAAGGGCAGACACCAAAAAGCCAGCGTAGTGTTGGTTTTTAGCTTTTAGATTTATTTACGGTTTAATATAATGCTGTTTTCTCCAAACTACTCAGAGTTCATTTTGTAGCTAGGAAGGAAATGGAACAGTTATACAGCCGCTGCATTGAGTTTTCAGACTGTTGTTTTAGTTGTGTGTGGATATGAGGAAAACAAGAGGAGACAGCAGCTCCTAAATATCTCTGCGTGATTTGATTGCTGAACAGAATCCAGAGTGAATCCAGCAGCCCCAGTGGAGATCTGCTGGATTTCAGGACCAGAGTGAAATGGAGGAGGACAACCACAACCCGGAGAAGCGGAGCAACATGGTCCCCAGAAGACAAGCAGCAGGCTCGGACTCTGATAGCAGCCATGTTCAGGTCAGTGTTCAGGACACAGCAACCACTCTAAAGAAACCAGGAAGAGAGTCAAGGCTCCGTGGATCATCTGTTCATTCTGTTGATAGAGATCAAATGTGGAGAAAGGAAGTTGTAGGAGCTGATTGAGTTATTATTTTTGTTCAATAAATGTCTGTAATATACTGTACATTCTGACCACAAGGGTGTAGTATGGGATATATAATACAAAATATTTTTGTGTCATCGTTGCTGTTATATTGCCTTTATGAAGACTAATAATGCTGTTCATATTGTTATTAGAAGTTTGGTGAATATAGTATAACAGTTGTTGAGATAATTAGAAAAAGGCTGATAAAGTTTTAAATGTGTTTTAAATGAAGTCAGTGATAAAGGATAATATATAAAGTCCTATACATGTGTTGGTTCTAACAACGGCAGACTGGTCAGAGACCAATACATCTTTTTAGATGATTTATTAGGGGCGAAGGCACTATTGAAACTGAAGGAATTATTATTCTTTATTCGGGCAAATTAATCGCCTTTTTGAGGGGCTTAACTCAAAAATTGGCGGTCGCATCAATTCTGGGGAAAATGTATGTATTTTAACGGTTTTGGGAATAGGCACACAAAAATGGCTCTAACGCTCTCTCTCTGTTTGTCTGTTGCTATAGAAATGGAGAGGAGGAGAGGAACTCAAACGTCACCACTGTCAACACTGTGACAAATCCTTTAAAACATCTGGATATTTAAAGATTCATCAGAGAGTTCACATTGGAGAGAATCTACACAACTGTGATCAATGTGGGGCAGCTTTCACACTACAGAGTGACCTAAATAGACATCAACTCATTCACACTGGAGAGAAGCTGTACAGCTGTTACCAATGTGGGGCAGCTTTCACACGACAGAGTACCCTAAAATGACATCAACGCATTCATACTGGAGAAAAGCTGTACAGCTGTGATCAATGTGGGGCAGCTTTCTCACAACAAAGTACCCTAAAAAGACATCAACGCATTCACACTGGAGAGAAGCCATACAGCTGTTGTCGTGGAAGTTTCCTTTGCAGCAGGGGGAAGAGTTTTCAGAGTTTAGTAAATTGAAACAAATAAGACAGACTGAGACTAAAACAAAGTTGGGTTTTTGTATTTTATTAAAAACATATATATATATATTTGCAAATATAGGAGCAACATGATTTCACAAAAGGCCGCAGCCCAGTGTGGAGTCAGCTCCTCAAATGAGTGAACAGAACACTGGGCTTTTATGCATCTTCAGAGTGACAGCACACACGTACTTGGATTATTATGACGCTACAATTCTTACAGGCAATCTGATACACATGAAGACAATCAGAGAAATGCAAGAGACATCTTGGGGTCATCTCACCTCCTCCTCCCTGTACGACTTTCACCCCCCAGTTACATCTTAACTAACCTGACTCCGCCAGATGGATCGCTTCGCATTTGCTCGGCATATCCATCTGCGAACTTTCCGTTGGAGAACTTTTGGAAAGGGGTGAAAATACTGGTTAGCTGATTGGATGAACCATCTGTCTATCACCTATGTTGGTGATAGACGGGCCAAATCAACCAATCAGATCCACGAAGCGTATGAAAATACAACCACAAGCCCGCCCCTGCTGCTGCAGGCAAAGCATAGCTCGTTAGCTCAGCAAGCAGGCAACATGTTGGTAAAGGATATTTGCCGTTTGTGTAACGAAAATTTAGGAATAAAAGGCACCATTTCAGGTTCCCAGACCGCTGCCTGAAAATACTGGTTAGCTGATTGGATAAACCATCTGTCTATCACCACCTAACCCGCCTCAAAACCAACGCTGATTGGCCCGGTCGCTTGGCTTACGGCTCCAAATTTTCTCTGCCTCAAGATGCCAGACTGATCTGCGAGTGGAAAACTGGAGCTTGCGACATCAGGACAGTCTCACGAGGCTACATCTTAACTGGCATGGGAAAACATGAGATAGTTTTAGGGTGACCTTGTACCTTTATCGGTTCAGGCTAACAGTGCTCACATAATGTTCCAGACTGCATGTCTCACGAAAAAATCTACATGTGGGAAATGAGATAGACTCGTTCAGCATTTGTGAGAGAATTAAAGTAGAAATAAAACATGAAAATATAAGGCATTATGCTTAAATGTAAATTTTCCCATTACACTGTTATCAATGTGGGGCAGCTTTCTTTTTTTTTCTTTTTTTTTTAACATCTTTTAATATGAACAGACATGGGAAGAGCAACCGTACAGAAATGGTTTTCTGTCACTTGAAACTATAACACTCATACAAAGTCTGACCTTATGGGCTTGACATACTCAGACCACTTTGAACAAGTTTTGTAAAACATGTCTCTTTGAGACCTGAGAGTAAATGAAAGTTTTTCCATAATGTAGATTTCTTGGATTATATTGATCCACTCTTCGATGGTCGGAAGGTCCAACCGACCATTTCCTGCTTATGGTTTTTTTACTCACTGCCAGTAATGTCCAAAGCAACCTCTTGTCCTTATTTCTCCAGTTATTAACATCTACGTTTGTACAAAAGCCCATCAGCTGTGCTGTGTTTAGCCAATTTTATTCCATTCCTGTGAATAGGTCCTAGTATTTTGATCAGGCACTCAGTCGGCCACCTAGCGGTACAAAGCCTGAAGTAACAGTCAGGACCCTCCTTTTCAGAGTCATTCACACATGTGCAGGGCAAGATTGTGCATCAGGTTGAATCCTCAGATTGTAGTATAATGATTTGGTGTGCGTGCATCTAATGAACCACACCCAAGGTCCCAAGCTTTCATTCACCTGATCATCTCTGTTCTGTGTTGTGGGTGTGAAGATTTAATGTGTAATTAAAGCTGCGAGCAGCGATGGACGGGCCCTCGCGCCTCTGCACGCGTCGGGGTTACCGGCGGACGCCGATCCTTGCGATCGTGCATTCGCTCGGCGCTCAGACGCTGCAAATCGTCACCAATGAAAAGGGAACTCCCTGCCGAGTTCAACGATACCTCACACACGACTCTACGTCATACGGTTCATTAGCTGTGAAAGGGGGCGTGGCTAAAGCATAGGGGGCGGGTCCAACCATCACCAATTAAAAATGAAGCCTCTGCTGAGATGAATGATACCTCACAGAAGACTCTACCTTAAATGGGTCAGCATGTATGAAAGGGGGCGTGGCTTAAACATAGGGGCGGGCCAAACCATCACCAATGAAGAAAGAAGTCTCTGCTGAGTTCAATGATACCTCACACAAGGGTATACCTTAAACGGTTCAATTGTTATGAAAGGGGGCGTGGCTTATGCATAGGGGGCGGGCCAAACCATCACCAATAAAGAAGGAACTCTCTGCTGAGTTCAATGACACCTCACACAAGACTCTACCTTAAACGGTTCAAATGTTATGAAAGGGGGCGTGGCCTGTGTAAGTGGGCGTGGCCATATTATAGGGGGCGGCTCAGTATCACACGTAGACCACACATTCTGAGTTTTATGCAAATCGGATGATGTTTGCCATATGAGGCAGATTTCCTGTTGCCAGCGGGGGGCGCTATGACCAAAAGTCCATTTTGGCCACTAGGTGTCCTCAGGCCTGGACCCTTGTCTATCGTGAGACATTTCGGGCAGATACGACAACGTACACTCAAGTTCCAACAACTTCTTTCTTCATCGCTAAAGACTCAAAATGGTCGCCACGCCACGCCCACACCGTCTGACGAAAAGTTTTTCTTTTAATAACTTTTCATCGTTAAGGTGTTGGGATGGTACGGACCAAGTTTGAAGTCCATCGGATGAAATCTCTAGGAGGAGTTCGTTAAAGTATAGCACCTTGACTTTTAGGCTTCACTTTTTTATTTTTTTTATTTAACCCTTATTTATTCAGGGGAGGTTCACTGAGAGGCAGCCTCTCTTTTGCAGGAACGCCCTGATCACATTCACACAGTTCCACATTCACACCTGGAAGCTCCCCAGTACAACCACAGTCTGATCTGCTGGCCACTGAGCAGCTCCACTGGAGCGGTTGGGGTTAAGGGCCTTGCTCAAGGGCACCTCAGTGGTGGTAATGAGGGAGGGACAAGCGCTGCTCTTTCACTTTCCCCACCCAGATTTTATCCTGTCGGTCTGGGGATTGAACCGACGACCTCCCGGTCACAAGCTCGCTTCTCTAACCTTTAGGCCACCTACTTCCTGTTGCCACTAGGGGGCGCTATGACTTTAAGTAAATATCGGCCTTCATTTGTCCTCAGGGTTGGACTCTTATGAATCCTGAAAAGTTTCGAGGTAATCGGACAACGTACGCTCGAGTTACACCCACTTCCTGTTTCGGCGGCGAAACGCACAAAATGGCCGCCCCACCACGGCCACGCCCTATGACGAAAAGTTTTTCTTTT
The DNA here is from genome assembly GCA_025617405.1 of Perca schrenkii. Classification (NCBI taxonomy): domain Eukaryota; kingdom Metazoa; phylum Chordata; class Actinopteri; order Perciformes; family Percidae; genus Perca; species Perca schrenkii. The sequence continues at coordinate 36,913,808 of CM046793.1, forward strand.
AACAACTTTTCATCTTTAACATCTTAAGATGGCACAGACCGAGTTTGAAGTTGATCCGATGAAATCTCTAGGAGGAGTTCGTTAAAGTACGACATGTGGAAATGGCCAAAATCGCACTAATTTCGAACTTTGAAATCAAAATAGCGGACTTCCTGTTGGGTTTAGGGTATGGCTCTAATGACGTTTTTTGTACATCTTGACATGTTACATATGTGTACCAAGTTTCGTGAATCTACATAAAACGCACTGCAGGGGCTCAATTTTCGTAACTTTCTAGGGGGCGCTAGCGAGCCATTTTTGTGCGCCTATTCCCGAAACCCTTAAAATACGTAAATTGTCACCAGACTTGATGCGGCCGCCAAATTTGGTGAGATTTGAATATGTTAAGCCCCTCAAAAAGGCAATTCATTTGACGGGAAAAACAATAATAATAGAAAGAAAGAAAGAAAGAATAATTCCTTCAGTTTCAATAGGGCCTTCGCCGCTGTGGGCGCTCGGGCCCTAATAAATCTTTGAATGACCTTGGCAAGCCTGGTGTTTGTGTTCTGACTGGACATCCTGTAGTGGTTGCTGCCAGAAATTAAGAACTACTTCCCTCATCACCCAAAATCCTTTTCATGGTCCTTCGAGCCGGAACAGCAAGTTCTACAGCTTCACCATGGCGGCCAAAGAGGAAAGTCAGTCACCTACAACACACGAAGAAACAGAAGGAGGACGATCAGATGCCACAGGCCTTGAGAGGTGTCTACTTATCCTTGCTGAAGAGAACACAGTATTAAGGCGCAGCCTAGAGGAAATGAAGGAGCAACAAGTGTACTACTCACGTCCAAGGCATCATAGCGCTGAGGCCAGGGCCTCACCCTCTAGATCAAGCTTGCCAGTTTCGCAGTGCATGGAGACGTCTCCAAGAGATCGACAGGATCCACGTCCTCCAATGTATCCATACGAATCGACAGCTACAGCAAGCTACAGCATGCAACGGAAAGAGGGGGTGTTGATGACATCACTGATGACATTGCCCATGGTCTGGAAAGGATGGGACGACCATTCAGCCAAGACAGAGTATCCCCCTCTCAAGACCACCATAGCGGGAGGACAGGTTGCCCTAGCAGATCTACACTGTCTCATGGATATCAGTATGCGGGTGCATCTGCCAACTATCGTCAAGATTATTCAAGCAAACATAGATATGACACCCCAAGAGACTTTACCATGATTCGGCACTACAGCCCCAGACACCGCGAACCTTCTTACTCACCTGAGCGGCATTCTCGACGTATTCCAGGGGAGACGGGAGTTCACATACCGTGGCCCAAAGCTAAAGATCCCCGACTTTGTTCATGAAGATCCATGTGAGTTCGCAAGGCTCAAGGTTGCTCTTGACAACCTACTTCATCCCGACGCCACAGAGCGCTTCAAATTCCAGATTCTACTGGATCACCTGAAAGTAGACGAAGCATTACTCATCGCTGACTCCTACAGTCACAGCAGATATCCGTATACTGATACCATGGAGGCTTTGACAGAGATATATGGCCAACCTCACCAACTGGCACTGCAACGCATCTCAAAGCTAATGGAGGAGCCAAACATCAGGACAGGGGATACAAAGGCCTTTCGACAATTTGCTCTTAAAGTGCGCACCTTGGTGGGCATGTTAGAGCAACTTGGCAACAGTGGACAAACTGAGCTGTGGTGTGGATCCCATGTTTCACAACTCCTAGGAAAGTTGCCTCATGATTTAAGAGCTATCTTCAGGAGGCATGTGAATCCCATAAGAACTCCCATTCCCACTCTTCTTGATCTAGCCGATTGGCTGGAGTATGAGGTGAAGGTGCAGGTCGATGGTTCCCAGTTCAGTGTTGACCACAGCAAGGAACGCCAGTGCTCCAATGATCAACGCAAGGACCGCCAGTCAAAGTCCAGATCCACAGCAATTTTTCACAGCAGTGAGCCACAAGCATCCCCACTGGCACCAAAATCAATTGTTTCGGATCGGCCCATTGAGCCCAAGAAATTCTGCCCATTTTGCAACACCACACAACACTATCTGAATCAGTGTGTGAATTTCCGGATCCTCACTACTGAGCAGATTGGAAAGTGGATCCGGTCCAACCAGAGATGCTGGAAGTGCGGAAGGGAACACTCGTCAGCTGAATGCACCTTGAGAGCCAAATGTAGGAGATGTGACGGCATCTGGAGATCCTTCATGAGGTTAACACAGGTGGATGTCAGACCGCCACTTCCATGAAGAGCATTACCAGGTTCCCAGTGAGTGCCAAACCAACCAGCTCCACTGCTGAAACCCTTTATGTAGATAGACCCACTGGCAGCAGCAAGGTGCTACTGAAGATGAGCCGGGTCATCTTGAGGTACGGTGACAACTCTTTGGACACATATGCTCTACTAGATGATGGTTCAGATTGCACCATCTTACTGCATGAAGCAGCTCAACAGCTCGGCTTCCAAGGAGCACCTGAAGAGCTATCATTGCGCACAGTGCGCCAAGATGTGCAAGTTATCCACGGAGCCACAGTGTCACTCTCAGTTTCACCTGCCAACTAACCTAATCAGACCTTCCTCATTCAAATGGCATTCACTGCCAAAGAGCTTGGTCTGGCACAACACACTTACCCAGTTGCAGCACTGAAGAAGTCATATCGGCACCTTAGGCACTTACCTCTCCAGCCTATTGACCGTGCACAACCCTTGCTCCTCATAGGATCAGACCATCCGCACCTCATAACACCAACTGAGCCTGTTCGCCTGGGCCCTCCAGGAGGGCCAGCTGCGGTCAAGACGCGGTTGGGATGGTCACTTCAGGGTCCCTCAAAAATGCTGAAACACAGCCTGACCACCCAGCAATGCCTTCTGACATCCATTGCTCCTGTGATTTCTGAGTTATTCAGCCATGTGGAAAAGTTGTGGCAATTAGATATTCTGCCCTACCGAAGTGAGGAACTTGTGAAGCCATCCAAAAGTTCTGCAGATGCTCCTGAGGAACTGCGGAAGCAAACCTTTTGTGGAGCTACAGCTGTCGACAGTGGTCCATCGCAGCTTGATGTCAGTCAGTACAGCACATTCCAGGAGCTCCTTGAAGCTGTAGCTGGTCAACTACATGGGGCGGCTTCGGGGACCCACAGTCTGTCAGCAGACAACCTCAGGAAAGCTGAATTGGATATTCTTTGTTGAGCTCAGATTGAGAGTTTTCCAGATGACATGGCCCAGTTGCAGGCAGCAAATCTTGTCTCCACAAATAGTAGACTAGTCACACTTGCCCCTGAGCTTGACACCGATACCCAGCTCATTCGGGTTGGAGGCCGCCTACGTAGATGTGACCAACTAGATCAGGGAGTGCAACATCCAATCGTGCTTGATCCTGCCCATCCCATTACCAAGTTGATCATCAAACGCTATTGCCGCTTTTGGAACCTGAGAGGCCGGCAGGCAATTCGCAAGTTCCAACACAGTTGCCCTGAGTGCCGCAAGTGGCGTGGAACACCTGACATCCCACTGATGGCTGACTTGCCCCCCTCCAGTCTAAGGCTCTACAAGCCAGCCTTTTACTCCACCGGAATAGACTGTTTTGGCCCAATTCAGATCAGTGTGGGGAGGTGCAACGAAATGCGCTGGGGCATATTGTACAAGTGCCTTACAACCAGAGCAGTCTACATAGACCTTCTTTCAAGCATTGACTCTGACTCCTTCCTAATGTCACTCCGTTGTTTTGTGTCCAGAAGAGGAAAGCCACATGAGATACTTTGTGACAGAGGAACAAACTTCAAGGGAGGTGACGGGGAGCTCAAAGAGGCATTCCAGGTCCTCCAGCCAGAACTTAAAGAGCAGCTGATCGCCCAACAGATCGATTTCCGCTACAACCCACCAAGTGCTCCCCACTTTGGCGGCTCATGGGAAAGGGAAATACGATCCATTAAGGCAACACTGTACACAGTCCTTGGAGCACAGACTGTGCCAGAAGAGGTGCTCAGGACAGTCTTGGTAGAGATTGAAGGCATACTTAACTCCAAACATTTGGGTTACTTGTCCTCGGATGTCTCAGATCCAGATCCTGTGACTCCAAACTCTCTTCTCATGGGGCGGCCTGATACCTCTCTCCCCCAAGTGATCTATCCAGAGTCTGAGTTGCTAACACGCAAACGATGGAGGCACAGTCAAGTCCTGGCTGACCAATTTTGGGCCAGATTTGTCCTCCAGTACCTGCCAACGCTACAGACATGTCAGAAATGGCAAAAGGAGAAAGAGAACCTGACTAATGGCACAGTGGTGATGATCGTGGACCCTCAGGCACCGAGAGCCCTCTGGCTTGTTGGAACCGTCAAGGCAGTCCATCCCGGCTCTGATGGAAGAGTGAGGGCATCTGAAGTACTGGTCAAGGACCGTACCTATCTCCGACCAGTGGCCAGACTGATCAGTCTTCCCGCGCTTCCAAACGACCCTGGATAGGTGGGCTTTCAGAAACAAATCTGCACAACAGATTTGGGGGCGGCTGTTTAGCCAGTTTTGTTTATTTCGTTTCTCGTTCTTTTATTCTAGTCAGGCAATGTTAATCCATTCCTGTGAATAGGTCCTAGTATTTTGATCAGGCACTCAGTCGGCCACCTAGCGGTTTAAAAGCCTGAAGTAACATTCAGGACCCTCCTTTTCAGAGTCATTCACACATGTGCAGGGCAAGATTGTGCATCAGCTTGAATCCTCAGATTGTAGTATAATGATTTGGTGTGCATGCATCTAATGAACCACACCCAAGGTCCCAAGCTTTCATTCACCTGATCATCTCTGTTCTGTTGTGGGTGTGAAGATTTAATGTGAAATAAATCTTTGAACGACCTTGGCAAGCCTGGTGTTTGTGTTCTGACTGGACACCCTATAGTGGTTGCTGCCGGAAATTAAGAACTACTTCCCTCATCACCCAAAATCCTTTTCAACGTTGCCCAAATACACATTTTCAAAATTGCAAGGTATTTTACTACCAAATGTATGATTAATATGTTCACATATTTGTGACCAATAAGGGCTTAACAGTGGGCAGTCCCAGAAAATGTGGAAATGATTGGCTCCTGAGAACCCACAGAGCCTCCAGCATGAGTCACCACTACCCTGGTGTCTCTTTTGAATAGGTGTGATAAAAAACCTGATCATATTCTTCCAACAAAACTCTCGCCAGGTGTACGAGCCAGTAGTACTCCATTGTACTCTACATATATTCACCCAATTTTCATTTGACATTTGTAAATTACCTTCCATTTCCCATCTCGTCTTAATGTACTCTGTGTTAGGTTTGTTACCTTGCTGAATGGCTTTGTATAACTTAGAAACTAATTTATTTAGAGAAAACGATGTAATTAATGCTAAGAAAGTCTGTAGGAACCCCAAGTTGCACTTTTCCAATGTTATTTTTATATTTCGATCAAAATAATGCCTAACCTGTAAGTATCTGTAGAAGTCGTCCTGACCTTAACCATATTTGTTCTGCAAGAATTTGAAACTCATAAATGTTCCCTTGTGCACAAAAGAGTAATAGGTTGTAATACCTTTTGAGACCCAACCTTTAAATCTTCCATCAAGGGCATTTGGTCTGAAGTCAGAATCATACGCGCACCACCTTAAAATTCTAGACAATTTTTCTAAGTTGCATATTTGCATTATTCTATTCCAGGAGTTCAGAAGAGACTCATACATAACATCTTCAATTATATTGATATTCATTTGTAGTTTTTTGTCATTTAAAAGGGCCATAATGGGTATATCTTTCATAGTAGTCCCTTCAACATCTTTCCATCAGTAAAGAGTAAATGGGTGAACATAAACAGATTAAAAGTCTAACTTGAGCAGCATAATAATAGTCCCTGAGACAGGGAAAGCCCAGCCCCCCTTTCTCCTTCATCAATTGCATTGTTTGATATTTTATCCTACCTCTTTTATTTTGCCAAATATATTTTGCCAATATGTTATCCCACTCATCAAAATGTTTTTGAGTTATCCAGATAGGAAGAGGTACAAGAAACGAGGGAGGATATTCATTCTAATCGAATCCACCCTAGCGTGTAAACTAAAAAATGGGACATTGTTCCACCTTTGTAAATCTGTAAATTTGTAAATTATTTAGATTAAAGGCCCATAATTAGCATCAAACATTCTAGACGGATCTTCTGTCAGAACAGCTCCCAAATATTTAATGCTATCTGATTCCCATTTCCATTTGTACGTGTTTTTGATCTTTATAGGCGGATTGTAATTCAGCCTTAGAACCTGAGTTTTAGTAATACTGATTTTATAGCCCGAAAAAGAGCCATATTCCTCCAGCATTTTCATTAAATTAGGAAGTGACTGAGTGGGATCCGTCAAAAATATGAATATGTTGTCAGCAAATAGAGCTAATCTTCGTTCTGCTGATTTTAAAGTAACCCCTTGAATGTCTGTGCTCTGCTTAATCCATTGAGCTAAGGGCTTAATAAATATAGAGAAAAGTAGTGTCGATGCTCCACAGCCCTGGCGGGTTCCTCTTTCTAATTTAATAGGTTTGGATAAATCCCCATTTATTTTAACTCTGGCAGTAGGTTTGTGGTATAGTGCAGAAAATATCTCAACCAAGTCAGAATGAAAGCCAAATGCATCCAATACTTTATATAAAAATGTCCATCGTACCGAATGATACGCTTTTTCTGCATCCAAACTTATTATAATAGTTTCTAATTTGCATTGTTTCATTATCAGAAGCGCTTTCCTAATATTGTCTTGCGTCTGCCTCTGTCTAATAAAGGCTGTCTGATCTTTGTGTATGAGTTTCAGGTAACATTACCTAGAGGAGTTTACATAATATGGAAGTAAATCATTTTTAATCGATATTGAGTACACTCACAGGGCGATAGTTTCCACAGTCAAGTTTGTCTTTATTTTCTTTGGGGATAAAATAAATAATAGCCTCTCTCCACGATGGAGGAATAGTCTTCGTTTCAAGTACCCCATTGAATGCTTTCATTAATGTCGGTGCCAAGTGATCTTGCTTGAGTTTATACCATTTGGAATTGAATCCATCTGCACCGGGGGCTTTTCCGTTTTTTAATCTCTTAATTGCGGATATAATTTCTTCTTTAGTAATTTTGGAGATGAGCGTCATGTTCTGATCATTTGTGACTTGAGGTAAATGTAGTGAAGATAAAAATGTGTCAATTTCAGTAGTACTTCATAATTGAGGCTGAGAATATAGTTTACGATAATACTCCTCAAAACACTGTTGTATTAGTTCTAGGTTAGTTTCAATTTGGTTTGTTTCAGGATGTTAAATTTCGAAAATTGTTCTCTCCGCCTGTTGTTTCCTTAATCTATATGACAAAAACTTAAGCGCTTTCCCTCCACTATCGCAGTATTGTTGTTTTGTAAAAAGAAGCTTTTTTTGAATGTCTTGTGTGTTTATTTCTTCTATCTCCTTCTTTACTTCGAAAATTTTTACTTTCACTGAATCTTGTAGAGAAGATGAATGTTCCTTTTTGTAATTCTTTAAAGGTGCAATATGTAATATTGTATGTAATACTGGCAGCTAGCGGTTAAAATAGTTACTGCACTACCAATTCAAAATACTGGAGAGTCGTTTCCCCCGCCCCCTCCTGCCCAGACTCGAAGTTCATGGGGGTTGCCAGGCTGAGACCGCAGAATTCACAACAATGTTGCTAGACGCTTTTCTCACATAGCCAGACCTTACTCCACAGCACAGCGGAGTAGCTAACGGTAGATGCTGGCTATATTGACAGTCATAAAAGCCCGTGCTCACGCGGAGCTCTGTAACCAACTGACAGACACACTTTTTCGGCTTAAAATTACAGTATGAACCGCTAAAAACACAACAACCTCACTGTCGTCTCCACACGCCAGTCAGGCACACTTCTTTGGCTTAGAATTACAATACGAAACGTCAAAAATACCACTTCCTTGCCGACGGAACACACTTCATTGGCTTAGAATTACGTCAACAATCGCTAAACACACTGCAAGCTCACAGTCCTCTCTTTCCGATTTACAGCCCCCCTCTCGTGGCTTCAAATAACTCACCGTTGTCGGCACAAGCCGCTAAACTACACGCTGTAAATAGCCATGGGCTGCTTGCCTGGTCCTCCCGGTAACGTTAGCAGTTAACAGGGTTAGCATGGCGGCGTTAGCCAGGACCAGTCGGGATCACTTTACTGGCTATGTCTCAATTGTTTTTGCGAGTAGCCAACTCGGGTACTCTAGCTATATAATTCAATGTGAGTACACAAATGTTGAAATGACAAAAAATGCCCATCCCTAGTAGCTGTGATAAATTAGCCTGAAGCTAATGATCTAAGCTGTCTCCATCTTTCAAATACATCTCCAATATTTACCAGGGGGTTGTTACGTCTCTGGTCACGCAACTGTTAGAAACATGCTGTTTTCTTTTTTTCATGTCATGTAGAATCTATCTCCGTTGATCCTGTTTGTTTGTTTGCTGCTTTCATGGCTGTACTACCGTTACAGCTGTAGCGCGCTGGGTTTACGTTTTTACAGGTATATCTGGCAACTCGGCCTGGCTGTCAAACTGGGCTGTTGATAACAACACACAATTCCGTCACGGAATGTAAATTTCAAAAAGAAAAAATGCTGAAATTAGCATTGTTGTCAGAAAAGATAGTATTTCAGTTTAACATGTTTCCTTAATATCTGATGAGGCATTGGTGTCATTTTTGGATTTATTACAGTACAAATATTACATATTGGACCTTTAAGTTTAATCTTGAGATCTAGTAATTTTTGTTTTTTCAATTTCTTTACAGTAGAGGAAATTGCAATAATTTTCCCACGAAGCACTGCTTTTAAAGCATCCCATAATATAACTGGTGAGACTGCATCATTGTCATTGTATTCCAGATAGGATTCGATTTTAGATTTCAATTTATTTATGATTTCCTTATCATTCAGAATATTCGTATTTAATCTCCATAGAGTAGACTTTATTTTACCACTAAGGTTGAGGGACAGGTATACCGGATTGTGGTCTGAGAGTGCACTTGTTCCTATGTCACAATTTATCACTCGAAACATATTGTTTGTAAACATAAAAAAATAAGTCTATTCTGGGGTAAACATTGTGCGCCCCAGAAAAATGAGTGTAGTCACGCTCTGTCGTGTTAATTTCCCTCCGTATATCTACTATTCCCACGTCTTTCATGAGATTATTTACTTTTTTTATAAAGAAATGTTGGGGTCGGGTTTGCCATTTGAACTGTAATTTCTCGGAATTAATCGAATGTTAAAATCTCCCCCACATATTAGGATGCCCTGACTCTTTGTTGTCATTTTTTCGAGTACATGCTTGTAAAATGACCAGTCACTACCTGGTGGAATATAAACATTGAACAGACTCACTAAGGTTCCATCCACTCTACCAATTACCATAATGTACCTCCCCTCTATACCTTTATGTTCAGCCATGAATTCGAAAATTTACCGCACTGCACAACAAAATCGCCACTCCTCTACGTCTACCTGAGTCATGTGAGGAGAAATATACTTTTGTGTACCCCATTTTGTTTAATTTTGCATGTTCATTATCACTAAGGTGGGATTCTTGTATGTATGCTATCTGGACCTTGTCCCTTTTCAGTTGAGATAACATTTTTGACCTCTTAACTGAATTAAGTATACCATTTATGTTAAGTGATACAAGTTTTATAGGTCAATTAAACATGTGACTATATCAATGGTTAATCAAACAAATAGACACAGTACTCTTCCCTTCCCTGCATAGAACAGCAGAGTATAGCGAACACAAAACATACACAAAATGTGAACATGCAGAACAACATAAAATATACCATAAGATGACTTCCTATGTGGGGGTCTATCCTTTAGACCCTAGAGGCCTGCGGGGTGTTCTAAGGCAAAACCCTCCAACTGGGTTCAGTGGAAGGGGGTAAATTTTGGATCACAGCATCTTGAAAGCTCTATCCTACATAACCCATCTGTTCAAAATTCAGTCTACTCACCACCATGTCTTAATAATAACTAACATCGCTTGGCGGTTTTCCCATCACTTTGTTTCAATTTAATCCGCTGTCGTGCCTGGGATGTTCCTCCGGAATGTGCCAAGCCTATCCTTGTAGCTGATGTCCCGAGTGGGGTCACGTGTAGCCTTCTTAGCGCGCTGATTCACTCTGGTCCAGGACAGCTGTTTTATCCGCTCAGTCAGTGATGCCAGTGGAGGTGCTGGCATTGTCGTGATCACGTATCCTCTTTTCACAAGGTCTTTGGCTGCTTCACTCGGTGAATCGTATATTCCGGCTCCATCCTCGTGCATCACGCGTAACCTCGCGGGGAATAACGTTTGAAACTTCACATTATTGGTTTTCAAAACCTTCCGAATGTCGGTATACTCCTTCCATTTAGCAAGGATGGATGGCGGATAATCATGATCAAGGTTTACATGATCATCTTTCCACTTGAATCCTTTTGTTCTCCACGCTTTATGCAGCAGCATCTCCTTCACCTTAAAACTCAAAAACTTGACCACAATAGAGCGAGGCGGTGAACCAGCTGTTGGTTGAGGGCCTAGCGAGCGATTTAATAAATAAATAATACATTTGTAAATCAGGCACTTCTTCAGATAATTGAAGTCCCTGGCGAAGAAGTTTGTCCACAAAAGACAGCATGTTATCAGAATCTTTTTCGGTCTCTTCGGGAACCCCGCAAATCTTTAGATTATCGCGTCTGCTGTGGCTCTCCATTTCTGTTAGCTTCTCCTCTAGCCTCACGTGTAGCTTTAGCATCTCCAATGCTGCATCCTCTGAGGCTTGTATCTGCTCCTCGGCCTTTTCGATCCGGTATTCAACTTCTCCCAGTCTGTTATTGAGACCCGATATGTCACTTCTTAGTTCCTCAAATTGCTTTCTGTTCTCCTGGCAAAATGGCTTAAGTTCTCGCAAAATCTCTGCATCCGTCATCTTTTGCTAATTGCTATTAGATGCTAGTTAGCCTTGACCGTCGAGGATAAAACTGTATTTCACTTCTCAAGACGCCTTTGAAACAAATTAAATATTTATGGTAGGGTCTTGCCCTTTTCTTTAAGTTGAATTCTTACTATATCATCAACACTAAAGGGGCTTTTGGTCAAATTTCGCGGGTTCTGTCAGGAGCTCTCTACTGTGCGACCGTCATGGTTGATGTTCCAACCGGAAGTCCGTGGGGCAGTACCCTAAAATTACATCAACGCATTCACACTTGAGAGAAGCTGTACTGGTGTGAAAAATGTGGAAAAACGAATAAAAAAAATTAAGGCGTTACGCTCGGCCCTTAATCGCATCGCGCTTAACGCGTTAATGCAGACAGCCCTAATTCCATCCATCCATCCATCCATCTTCGTCCGCTTGTCCGGTGTCGGGTCGCGGGGGGAGCAGCTCCAGCAGGGGGCCCCAAACTTCCCTTTCCCGAGCAACATTAACCAGCTCCGACTGGGGGATCCCGAGGCGTTCCCAGGCCAGGTTGGAGATATAATCCCTTCACCTAGTCCTGGGTCTTCCCCGAGGCCTCCTCCCAGCTGGACGTGCCTGGAACACCTCCCTAGGGAGGCGCCCAGGGGGCATCCTTACCAGATGCCCGAACCACCTCAACTGGCTCCTTTCGACGCAAAGGAGCAGCGGCTCTACTCCGAGCTCCGGTGCGATAGATGGAATGTAATACCGCACCCGCTGCGCCGATTCTCCGACCAATCTCCCGCTCCATTGTCCCCTCACTCGCGAACAAAACCCCAAGGTACTTGAACTCCTTCACTTGGGGTAAGGACTCATTCCCTACCTGGAGAAGGCATTCCATCGGTTTCCTGCTGAGAACCATGACCTCCGATTTAGAGGTGCTGATCCTCATCCCAACCGCTTCACACTCGGCTGCAAACCGATCCAGTGAGTGCTGAAGGTCACAGGCCGATGATGCCATCAGGACCACATCATCTGCAAAGAGCAGCGATGAGATCCCCAGCCCACCGAACTGCAACCCCTCCCCACCCCGACTACGCCTCGATATCCTGTCCATAAATATTACAAACAGGATTGGTGACAAAGCGCAGCCCTGGCGGAGGCCAACCCTCACCAGAAACGAGTTCGACTTACTGCCGAGAACCCGGACACAGCTCTCACTTTGGTCGTACAGAGATTGGATGGCCCTGAGTAGAGACCCCCTCACCCCATACTCCCGCAGCACCTCCCACAGTATCTCTCGGGGGACCCGGTCATACGCCTTCTCCAAATCCACAAAACACATGTAGACCGGTTGGGCATACTCCCAGGCCCCCTCCAGGATCCTTGCGAGAGTAAAGAGCTGGTCCGTTGTTCCACGACCAGGACGGAATCCGCATTGTTCCCGAACCCTCCTTTCCAGCACCTTGGAGTAGACTTTACCAGGGAGGCTGAGAAGTGTGATACCCCTGTAATTGGCACACACCCTCTGGTCCCCCTTTTTAAAAAGGGGAACCACCACCCCAGTCTGCCCCTCCTTTGGCACTGTTCCAGACCTCCACGCAATGTTGGAGAGACGTGTCAACCAGGACAGCCCCTCCACACCCAGAGCCTTGAGCATTTCCGGACGGATCTCATCAATCCCAGGGGCTTTGCCACTGTGTAGTTGTTTGACTACATCAGTGACCTCCGCCTGGGAAATTGACGACAATCCCCCGTCATCCTCCAGCTCTGCCTCTAACATAGAGGGCGTATTAGTCGGATTCAGGAGTTCCTCAAAGTGCTCCTTCCACCGCCCTATTACCTCCTCAGTTGAGGTCAACAGTGTCCCATCCTTACTGTACACAGCTTGGATGGTTCCCCTTCCCCCCTCCTGAGGTGGCGAACAGTTTTCCAGAAGCACTTTGGTGCCGACCGAAAGTCCTTCTCCATGTCTTCTCCGAACTTCTCCCACACCCGCTGCTTTGCCTCTTTCACGGCAGAGGCTGCAGCCCTTCGGGCCCTTCGGTACCCTGCAACTGCCTCCGGAGTCCTCTGGGATAACATATCCCGGAAAGACTCCTTCTTCAGTCGGACGGCTTCCCTGACCACCGGTGTCCACCACGGTGTTCGTGGGTTACCGCCCCTTGAGGCACCTAAGACCCTAAGACCACAGCTCCTCGCCGCAGCTTCAGCAATGGAAACTTTGAACATTGCCCACTCGGGTTCAATGCCCCCAGCCTCCACAGGGATGCACGAAAAGCTCCGCCGGAGGTGCGAGTTGAAAGTCCGTTGGATAGGGGCCTCCTCCAGACGTTCCCAATTTTCCCGCACTACACGTTTGGGCTTACCAGGTCTGTCCAGAGTCTTCCCCCACCCCCTGACCCAACTCACCACCAGATGGTGATCGGTTGACAGCTCTGCCCCTCTCTTCACCCGAGTGTCCAAAACATACGGCCTCAGATCAGATGAAACGATTATAAAATCGATCATTGACCTTCGGCCTAGGGTGCTCTGGTACCAGGTACACTTATGAGCATCCCTATGTTCGAACATGGTGTTCGTTATAGACAATCCAAGACTAGCACAGAAGTCCAACAACAAACAACCACTCTGGTTTAGATCAGGGAGGCCGTTCCTCCCAATCACGCCTCTCCATGTGTCTCCATCATTGCCCACGTGCGCGTTGAAGTCCCCCAGCAGAACAATGGAGTCCCCCACTGGCGCCCCATGCAGGACTCCACTCAAGGTCTCCAAGAAGGCCGAATACTCCGAACTCCTGTTTGGTGCATATGCACAAACAACAGTCAGAGTTTTCCCCCCACAACCCGCAGGCGTAGGGAGCGACCCTCTCGTCCACCGGGGGTTAACTCCAACGTAGCGGCGCTTAGCCGGGGGGCTTGTTAGTATCCCCACACCCGCCCGGCGCCACACACCCTGAGCAACTCCGGAGAAGAAAAGAGTCCAACCCCTATCCAGGAGTACGGTTCCAGAACCGAGACTATGCGTAGAGGTAAGCCCCACCAGATCTAACCGGTAGCGCTCCACCTCCCGCACCAGTTCCGGCTCCTTCCCCCCACAGAGAGGTGACGTTCCACGTCCCCCAGAGCCAGCGTCTGCTGCCCGGGTCTGGTCCGTCGAGGCCCCTGACCTTCACTGCCACCCATGTGGCAGCGCGCCCGACCCCAGCGGTTCCTCCCACAGGTGGTGGGCCCATGGGATGGAGACAGAGGTGCCACGTAGCTTGTTCGGGCTGTGCCCGGCCGGGCTCCGTGGCAAACCCGTCCACCAGGCGCTCGCCGACGAGCCCTCCGTCTGGGCCTGGCTCCAGATGGGGGCCCCGGGCTTCCTCCGGGCAGGGTCACTCCATCTCTTCCTCGTTCTATCATGGGGTTTTTGAACCATTCTTTGTCTGGCCCCTCACCTGAGACCACTTTGCCTTGGGAGACCCTACCAGGAGCACAAAGCTCCAGACAACACAGCCCTCAGGTTCACAGAGACACACAAACCTCTCCACCACGATAAGGTGATGGTTCACGGAGACAGCCCTAATTATTATTATTAAATCATTTACTTTTGACATACTTTTGACATTAGCAGTAGACTGTTTAGTACCCTTTTTTTTTCTTAAAAAGTATCGGTTTAGGCACCGGCACCGTTTTAAAAGTATCACTTTAGCACCAGTATTGGAAAAAAAACGAACCATCAGAATCAGCTTTATTGGCCAGGTTTGCGTAGACTAGGAATTTGACTCCGGTAATCTTTGCTCTGAAAGTACAACACTTAACACATTAAGGGCCCTATCTTGCATTCAGCGCAATTGCCTTTGACTTTTCCCTCCACAGACGCACGTCGGTAAATTAGGGAATGTATTTGTGCTCCCGGGGGCGGTTCAGCGAAAAGAGGAGGCGTGTTCAGGCGCAAACGTTCCTTGATGCTATTTTGCGGTTTCAGAAAACAATTCCGCCACTGTCCAGGAAAAACCTGGTCTAAAGTCAGTGGCGCTAGTCTAAAGTCAGTAGCGCGTTATTCAGATGCTATTATAGGGGCACATGCTTGGCCATAATGAAGCGTGTGCACAACGCGCATACGCTTTGCTTCTCTCATCTACACGGACCCATGCAGTTCCCATTTTTGCAAACCATACATAATTACAAGGAAAAATATTACTGAAAATGCGCTTCAGGTGTTTGGATAGGTCAGGAGGCACTTTACAGTACAGTCCTCAAAGTCCCAGCATTCTTTGTGGCTTGTTGTGTTTTACACAACATTTCCATGAATCATGGATGTGTTGATGACATAAATGAGGAAATATTAGAGGACTTAAGGAGACGTGATGTTGAACTACAGTGGGATTGGACACTGGATTGGATTCTGGTCCGGGAGTGGCAATGTGCGATGCGCTCCTGGTGGAGCGGGTGGACAGTGATGGAGTGGGGGGAGGAGGAGGAAGGGGCACAAAAGGAGCAGGTGGTGCATTTGGAGGCCCACACTCCATGGCTGCAGCAATCCTCTCCAGACTTGAGGAGATGCGCCCGAGAGGCCGCAGCAACATCACCACCCGGTCACGACGGGCATTTATTACTTTGCCGCATCTCGGACAGCTCCCGCTGGCGTGCGCCAGGCAAATCCGCCGTCATAATAGCAATCCGCCATGGAACAAGCGCGCCTGCTCTTAAAGGGAATGTGAGATGACGCTCTGATTGGTTTATTGCACGTTACGCCCAAACCACACCTAGCTACTTCAGACCAACCCATTTTAAATTTGCGTCGGGCGCAAGAGTCATTTATCCCGCCGGTATAATAGCAACAGCGCCAGAGATCTGCCCACAAAGCTACTTGCGTTTCACGTTTGATACTTGCGTTTCAGATTGTTAAAATAGGGCCCTAAGAATAAAAACAGAGATGACGGTAAGAATATAAAAAATACTGTTAGTATAACAATACAATAGAATTTAAAATTTGACAGTATTCTGCTAATATCCAACAAATTGCTCGTTGAATTTAAAACAAATGAAAGTGTAGCCATGGTGTGCTTTGTCAATTAAATTTTTTTGCCAAATGTTAATGGTTCAGCAGATAAAATACCATAATACTATACTATCCTCCATACAGAAAATTACATTATTATTAATCTCAACACTGTTTCCTTCTATCTCCTGTTAAATCACATAAGACTAGGGCTATCTAAAGTAAATTCTTGTTCATTTTGTTTGTTAGATCATTGTTCATGTTTTGAAGTGTTTTATCCTTGTTTTGGTGTTCCTTAACATAGCCTACTATTCTGTACTATACATGTCCTGTTGCTCTCATTATGTTCTCATCTGAGCAGATTTCTGTCATTCAAACAACTCTGTGGTATAGTTTAAAACTTGTACATACAGGCACAGAGAACTGAGAACTTAAATAAATAATGTAAAAGAAAAAGGGAGGGAGGGGTATTACAGATTGAAAGAGGAAGGACAGTATATATCTGGTAATGTACACGGTTTGTAGTTGGGTTTTTCCTGAATTTAGAAACATTAGAAATGGGGACCTGTTGTCTCATTTATAAAAGTGGCATACACACAAAACAGGCCTGAAAATGGGCGTACGCCGCTTCCCACGCAAAGGTTGTGGTTCCAACAATCACCACTCTGGTTTGGTTGAAATACACGCTAAAAGTCCTGATTATTTACATGGAGTCTGTTGGGTTTGGTAATGGTTCTATACACGCTAGTCTGTAGGATGAAAATACTTCATTCAGAATGGTTTGACACAGATTTTGCATAAGTAACTTTACCTAAAATTAATAAAACCTTTCTGTTAAGTGTTTGTACTTTAATAACATAATTAAATTAAATATTTTGTCGAATTTAGAGCTCTACTAACGAAACATACAATATACTACATTTTTCATCAATCTGGTGAATTTTGAGAGCAAAATTAAGAGGCTAGATCTATGTAGAATGTGCTCTTGTAAACAAGTGTGTACTTGTAAGCGATTTAACCATATACACAATTTGTAAAGTGTACATTTGAGTCATAAAAAGGACAAGATATGCACGCTAAATATGGACATTTATTTTTATAAATACTTATTACATATATAGCATCCATTCTGTAAATGTAATATTAATTTAGTGAAACGAGGACCGTAAGCACTCCTTCTTTGAAAAGTACACAACAGGTGTCATAGGTTGAAAATGTCATTCTGAAGGAAATCATTTCATTCTCACGTTATTAGACCGTTCTGTAAGACCGCAAAGGCAATTTGATCTGCAGCTTAAGTCAACAGCATCACTTAAACCTAACAAACATCTATTAAACATAATTTTTAATCTCTTGATCCAAAGTGCAGCAGATCAAATAAATTAAGTTATTGAATTAAAATAGTTTATACTGGATGATACTTGACAGGTCATATGGTGAAAATAAATTACAAATATACTTTACTTGGGCAAAAGAGTAAAGGTAATACAGCTCACTGTCTGAATTTAAACAGACAACTTGTCATGGTGGACAATAAGATATATTATTTTCTAACTCTCCCTACCTCCCTTTTGACAAACTTTGCACCCTGATTTTGGACATTTAATGTTCCTGGTCTTTGAGAAGAACAGCTCTAAAGCCCTCTAGTTTGGATCTAACTGTTCCTCCTCATTCCCTCCGAGAACGTCATCTGAGCTGCGTCGGGTGGTTCATTTCCCAGCGAACTTCGACACAGATTACAGCCCCACTGACGCATATTGTCACTGGACAAATCGCCATTTTGTTGTCAAATGACCATGGCAAACAGTCCAATGACCTTTCTATCCATTTTATTTCTATGTGAGTACACCATGAAGACTCCAGAGACTGTTGATATTCACTCCATGCAGATTTATTTGTTACATTTTAACAAACAAACCGAGCTACCTCGAACACATCAACTGACCACCGGCGATAGTCAGTCGAATAGACAACTGAATCTAAGTTCCATATGACTTTTCCTATACAGCGTTTTGAGCGGTGTCAGTTGGAAACATTCACAGCCACAGTTCCCTCATGTTCGTTACATCTTTAGATGGACCTGAACTGGTGATATTTTTACTTCTAACAGTCCTCTCATCTTCCTTTTCTTAAGTACACCTAGGTCGTTGTGACGCAGACAATAACTACTAACGTACATGCTAGTCAACAGATGGTTTACTTCAAATGATTTCACTTTATTTCATTCGGGAGGGTACTCAGCATGTCCTGGTGTACCACACCGGTCACATCAAACGATTTTATTTCTTTACTGTATTAGCTTTACCATGGTCTAATTAGTGGCAGAGGAGACGCTATTAATGTCAAAAGACCTTAATCATATTACCATAGAATATAGCAATGCACAAGTGAGTTTTTATAGTTTTATACAGATCATAATATGTCCATCTCAGCTTTGCTTCAAAGAGAAAATTCCTCCCATGTCGATACACGATTAATAGTTATTCTTGCTAAACATGCGTTACTTAGAAAGAGGTGAATATATGTGTAGGCCCTATAAAATATTGGGTGGTGACTGATTAGGGCCCGAGCGCCGACAGGGGCGAAGGCCCTATTGAAACTGAAGGAATTATTAGGGCCCGAGTACCGAAAGCCCTATTGAAACTGAAGGAATTATTGTTTCTTTCTTTCTATTATTATTATTTTCCCGTCAAATGAATTGGCTTTTTGAGGGGCTTAGTATATTCAAAAACTCACCAAATTTGGCGGTCGCATCAAGTCTGGTGAAAATGTACGTATTTTAAAGGTTTCGGGAATAGGCGCACAAAAATGGCTCGCTAGCGCCCCCTACAAAGTTAAGAAAATTGAGCCCCTGCAGTGCGTTTAACCCACGAAACTTGGTACACATATGTAACATGTCAAGATGTACAAAAAACTTCATTAGAGCCATACCCTAAACCCAACAGGAAGTCTGCCATTTTTAATTAAATGTTCAAAATTAGTGCGATTTTGGCCATTTCCACATGTCGTACTTTAACGAACTCCTCCTAGAAATTTCATCCGATCAACTTCAAACTTGGTCTGTGCCATCTTAAGACATTAAAGATGAAAAGTTGTTAAAAGAAAAACTTTACGCCATAGGGCGTGGCCGTGGCGGGGCGGCCATTTTGTGCGTTTCGCCGCCGAAACAGGAAGTGGGTGTAACTCGAGTGTACGTTGTCCGATTACCTCGAAACTTTTCAGGATTCATAAGAGTCCAACCCTGAGGACAAATAAAGGCCGATATTTACTTAAAGTCATAGCACCCCCTAGTGGCAACAGGAAGTAGGCCTAAAAGTCAAGGTGCTATACTTTAACGAACTCCTCCTAGAGATTTCATCCGATGGACTTCAAACTTGGTCCGTACCATCCCAACACCTTAACGATGAAAAGTTATAAAAAGAAAAACTTTTCGTCAGACGGTGTGGGCGTGGCGTGGCTTTGTTGTAACTTGAGTGTACATTGTCGTATCTGCCCGAAATTTCTCACAATTGACAAGGGTTCAGGCCTGAGGACACCTACAGACCAAAATTGACTTTTGGTCATAGCGCCCCCCGCTGGCATCAGGAAATCTGCCTTATATGACAAACATCATCTGATTTACATGAAACTCAGAATGTGTGGTCTACATGTGATACTGAGCCGCCCCCTATACTTTAACCACGCCCACTTACTCATGCCCCGCCCCCATTCATAACATTTGAACCGTTTAAGGTCTCGTGTGAGATGTCATTGAACTCAGCAGAGACATCATTCTTCATTGGTGATGGTTTGACCCGCCCCCTACGCTTTTGCCACGCCCCTTTTCACAGCTAATGAACCGTATGACGTAGAGTCTTGTGTGAACTATCGTTGAACTCGGCAGGGAGTTCCCTTTTCATTGTTGACGATTTGCGGCGTCTGAGTGCCGCACGAAAGCATGGTCACAAAGAGCGGCGTCCGCCAGTAACCCCGACGCGCGCAGAGGCGCGAGGGCCCGCAGAGGCGCGAGGGCCCGTCCATCGCTGCTCGCAGCTTTAATTTCTTGATTATAATTGATTATATGACAGACATTACAAGACAAAACAATATCTAATAAAACATTTAAAATAAGAGTGTACCTTTTCCTACCACATAATATAATGTCTTCTATCTAGATGTTGATACATAAATATTTTTGTTTGACACTTGAGAAGTTTTGCTTGGACTTAAAGGCACAAACGTTATTCCATGTCATCAGTCTCAGGTTCAGAAGAGTCTCCAGTCTCTGGTTTGTAAAAGTGGATGTGGATGCGAGTTCTTGGCTGGTTCTGGTCCTTCACAGTCCTCTCCATCAGCTTCTGTTACCATCGGACCAACACATTTATGTGTTTTGACATCAGAACGCCAGGCAAATCTTTTGTTACAAACGCTGCAGCTGAATCTTTTCTCTCCTGTGTGGACTACCATGTGTAACTGTAAATTTCCTCTCTGTGTAAAAGATTTCTTACAGATTGAGCAGCTGAAAGGTTTCCTCAGAATGAGTCATCATGTGGGTCTTCAGGGTTCCACGTTGAGTGAAAGCTTTACCACACTCAGAGCAGCTAAAAGGCTTTTCTCCTGTGTGGATTCTCATGTGTATCTGTAAACTTCCACTATGTGTAAAATATTTCTTACAAACTAAACAGCTGAAAGGTTTTTCTCCAGAATGAGTCATCATGTGTTTCTTCAGGGTTCCACTATCAGAGAAAGCTTTACCACACTCAGAGCAGCTAAAAGGTTTTTCTCCTGTGTGAGTTCTCATGTGTCTCTTAAGATCTGACTTGAAGCCAAATTTCCTCCCACACTCAGAGCAGCTGAATGTTTTCTTACATCTTGAATCATGTTTCAGAGAGTTTAAAGCTGACTGAGGTTCTCTGGTCTCCTTCTAATCAGCACTGTCATCAGTCTCAGGTTCAGAAGGGTCTCCAGTGTGGTCTTCAGTCTCTGGTTGTAAAAGTAGATGTGGATGTGAGTTCCTGGCTGGTTCTGGTCCTCCACAGTCCTCTCCATCAGATTGTGTTTCCATGTGTTGAGTTTGTCTCTGATGAAGCTGTGAGGACTGAGCTTCCTCTTCATCATCTTCACTCTTCACAGGGACAGTAGTAAATGGGAACTTGGTGATATCAGCCTCCTCTAGCCCTTGAAGCTGCTCTCTGTCCTGACTGCTCCACAGTTTCTCCTGTTCCTATTTAATGTGTGGGGGGGGGCTCTGGCTCCTGCTGGTCCACACTGGAGCTACACTCCTGCTGCTCACGGGGAACCTCTTCTTTAACCACCGACAACTGCTGCACATCTGCAGGAAACAAAATCAAAAACAGACAACTGTTTAGACTAGAGGTCGACCGATAGTGGATTTTACCGATACCGACAGTTAGGTTGGGCCGTATTTGCCGATAACCGATTAATCCACCGATAGTATTTAGAATTGATACTGGATAAAACAGTTGACAAAATACATACATTTTTTTTTTAAAAGTCCAGACGCTTTTGCCAATAATCAAAATAATAACGTCATATTTATTGATATTACACCCACAGCAATGCTACACAAGCATGTGTGTTGTCTAAAACAGTTCTCCTACATATTTGGAGTCATCCAGTGCAAAAATAAACATAATGAGCATTATAATTCATATAAAAGGACAAACTATTTAAATTTTTTCAAAAAAGGCCCAAATGTATGCCAAATCAAAACAGTGATGCCATTCTTCTCTTTAGAACGGTTTAGAACTAGCCTGATGTGGTCCTACTCAGATTCTAGTCAGAATGTGAGTCTGAAACTGCTCCATTGGGCTGTGATTATGGGGCGTGTTCCAACAGAACCAGGAAAAAAATGCCTCTGCATTCATTGGATAGACCTCCAACCAATCAGAGCAACGGAACTCAACACTGTGTATCGTCTCCATAGCAACCACTCTTTGCACAATGCATTCATTCTAACTTCCGACTTTTTTGAAGCTGGATATATCATTTGTTGCGTGTAAATATAAATGTGGATAACGTTAGTGATAGTGACATGCTCGCTACAGTCGCATTTCTAGAGATGAATGAGCGAAAACACGTTTTATTTCTCTGATTCACGGCTTTGTTCTAGCGCCGGCGCTCCCTCTCTTCAGTCTCTCTCTATGTCTCTCCACCATATAACGCTCCCTCTCTCCAGTCGCTCTCTATGTCTCTCCACTATATAACGCTCGCTCTCTCCAGTCGCTCTCTATGTCTCTCCACTATATAACGCTCGCTCTCTCCAGTCGCTCTCTATGTCTCTCCACCATATAACGCTCGCTCTCTCCAGTCTTTCTCTATCTCGCTCTACCATATGACGCTAGTACTGTGCTTTCGGGCAGTTGTTGATGCATTAAAATTAATGCGCTGTCGATTCTACACATCTCAATTCTCCAGTGGCAGCCACTAGACGCATCGTGGACGATTTGGGTCGGACATGCGTTCATTTTTGTCAGTGTTTTAACCGCTTGAGGTTAGTTAGCCTACTGCTAATGTTTAGCGTCATCTCAGCCAAAGCAAACAAACAAACATACTGTTGTGCTGTTCTTTCTCTACTAATGCAACATCTATTCAACAAATGAATAACTTTATAATGATATAACAAACCTTTTTGCTGTCGATGCTTTAAACGCGCATCTGATGTCAGCCTTCTCCGCACAGCATGTGCTCTCCGTGCAGCGCGCAGTAACACGTGTCGAAAATAAACAACATGAGGCATTAATGATAGTTTTTATTTCCCCTCTAGAGGCTGCTAATGGAATGCATGATGCCAGCAGACCCTTCTCAGCTCTGTGTACTGTGTAATGAATGACAGCATGCGCTTCTCAGCCGCTCCAGCAACGGACGCAACCAGGAAAAACTAACGGCATGCATTTTTGCCGATAACGATAGTTCCACCAATCAACTATCGGTGCCGATTAATCGGCAAAACCGATGAATCAGTCGACCTCTAGTTTAGACAATACTTTTAGATAACTAGGGAGTAATCCCGCTAGCTGTGTTAGCACTGTTGATCGTGTGTGGTACAGTAGTACTATTAGCAGCTGAATGATTTCCTACGTCTTGAATTGTCTTTCAGAGAATTTAAAGCTGCATGAGGTTCTCTGGTCTCCTTCCTATCAGCACTGTCACCAGCCTCAGGTTCAGAAGAGTCTCCAGTCTGGTCTTCAGTCTCTGGTTGTAAAAGTGGATGTGGATGCGACTTCTTCGCTGGTTCTGGTCCTCCACAGTCCTCTCCATCAGCTTCTGTTACCATCGGACCAACACATTTATGTGTTTTGACATCAGAACGCCAGGCAAATCTTTTGTTACAAACGCTGCAGCTGAATCTTTTCTCTCCTGTGTGGACTACCATGTGTAACTGTAAATTTCCTCTCTGTGTAAAAGATTTCTTACAGATTGAGCAGCTGAAAGGTTTTTCTCCAGAATGAGTCATCATGTGGGTCTTCAGGGTTCCACGTTGAGTGAAAGCTTTACCACACTCAGAGCAGCTAAAAGGCTTTTCTCCTGTGTGGATTCTCATGTGTATCTGTAAACTTCCACTATGTGTAAAATATTTCTTACAAACTAAACAGCTGAAAGGTTTTTCACCTGTGTGAGTACTCATGTGTTTCTTCAGGGTTCCACTATCAGAGAAAGCTTTACCACACTCAGAGCAGCTAAAAGGTTTTTCTCCTGTGTGAGTTCTCATGTGTCTCTTAAGATCTGACTTGAAGCCAAATTTCCTCCCACACTCAGAGCAGCTGAATGTTTTCTTACATCTTGAATCTTGTTTCAGAGAGTTTAAAGCTGACTGAGGTTCTCTGGTCTCCTTCCAATCAGCACTGTCATCAGTCTCAGTTTCAAAAGGGTCTCCAGTGTGGTCTTCAGTCTCTGGTTGTAAAAGTGGATGTGGATGTGAGTTCCTGGCTGGTTCTGGTCCTCCACAGTCCTCTCCATCAGCTTGTGTTTCCATGTGTTGAGTTTGTCTCTGATGAAGCTGTGAGGACTGAGCTTCCTCTTCATCATCTTCACTCTTCACAGGGACAGTAGTAAATGGGAACTTGGTGATATCAGCCTCCTCTAGCCCTTGAAGCTGCTCTCTGTCCTGACTGCTCCACAGTTTCTCCTGTTCCTCTTTAATGTGTGGGGGGGGCTCTGGCTCCTGCTGGTCCACACTGGAGCTACACTCCTGCTGCTCACGGGGAACCTCTTCTTTAACCACTGAGAGCTGCTGCACATCTGCAGGAAACAAAATCAAAAACAGACAACTGTTTAGACAATACTTTTAGATAACTAGGGAGTAATCCCGCTAGCTGTGTTAGCACTGTTGATCGTGTGTGGTACAGTAGTACTATTAGCAGCTGAATGATTTCTTACGTCTTGAATTGTGTTTCAGATAATTTAAAGATGCATGAGGTTCTCTGGTCTCCTTCCTATCAGCACTGTCACCAGCCTCAGGTTCAGAAGAGTCTCCAGTCTGGTCTTCAGTCTCTGGTTGTAAAAGTGGATGTGGATGCGACTTCCTGGCTGTTTCTGGTCCTCCACAGTCCTCTCCATCAGCTTCTGTTTCCATCGGACCAACACATTTATGTCTTTTGACAATGGATCGCCGGGAAAATCTTTTGTTACAAACACTGCAGCTGAATCTTTTCTCTCCTGTGTGGACTGTCATGTGTGACCGTAAACTTTCTCTCTGTGTATAAGCTTTCTTACAGACTGAGCAGCTGAAAGGTTTCTCTCCTGTGTGAGATCTCATGTGGTTTTTCAGGGTTCCACTTTCAGTGAAAGCTTTACCACACTCAGAGCAGCTAAAAGGCTTCTCTCCTGTGTGGATTCTCATGTGTTTTTGTAAATGTCCACTCTGTGTAAAATATTTCTTACAGACTGAGCAGCTAAAAGGTTTCTCTCCTGTATGAGTTCTCATGTGTCTATTCAGATTTCCAGTTTGGCCAAATCTTCTCCCACACTCAGAGCAGCTTAATGTTTTCTTACATCTTGAATCATGTTTCAGAGAGTTTAAAGCTGACTGAGGTTTTCTGGTCTCCTTCCAATCAGCACTGTCATCAGTCTCAGGTTCAGAAGAGTCTCCAGTCTGGTCTTCAGTCTCTGGTTGTAAAAGTGGATGGGAGTTCCTGGCTGGTTCTGGTCCTCCACAGTCCTCTCCATCAGCTTCTGTTTCCATGTGTTGAGTTTGTCTTTGCAGAAGCTGTGAGGACTGAGCTTCCTCTTCATCATCTTCACTCTTCACAGGGACAGGAGTGAATGGGAACTTGGTGATATCAGCCTCCTCCAGCCCTTGAAGCTGCTCTACCTCCTGACTGCTCCACAGTTCCTCCTGTTCCTCTTTAATGTGTGGGGGGGGCTCTGGCCCCTGCTGATCCACACTGGAGCTACATTCCTGCTGCTCCTCTTCACCAACAATCACTTCCAGAACGTCTGGAGGTAAAGCTGAAACACAGACAGACATACATTAAATATCAGTCTCAACAATACTTTGCTCATTAACTGAGATCACTCTGATGAGGACAACGCCCCATAATGAAATCATCTGATTTATCCCAGGTCTCCAAAGATCATCATACAAAACTGAGCTTCCAAAACCCTTAAAAAAAACCTCATGCCTCCACTTGGCTCCGGCTATAAAAGCTGTGCTGGTCTGTCTGAAAAAAATCTCCAAACTGGAAGGTAAGATAACTTTGTTGCACCGGATCAGACAGCAGGGCTCCAGACTGCAGCCAAATGCTCGCATTTTGCAACCAACAGCTGTCAATCAAGGTAAACTACAGAGGTCTGTGGGTTAGATCGCCTTGAAAGTGAACAATTATAGGAGGGCCATTGCCTCCTTGGTTTCAGCCGCCAAAGTGTCAAAAGTCAGTTTCATTCACACACGCAGAAATCAACTTGGAGAGCAGAGTTTACCTGCGAGAACATGTATGCCTTCCAGCGCTCGCAAAGCGGACACTCTGTGTTAGTTTTATAAATGCGGGGGCCATTCTTTCCTTCTCCCTATGTTTTGTTTGTCTCTCGCAGCTGCCTGTTCAACTCTCGATTTTTGAATCGGTGCGTAAAGGATAACAAGCTCAACGTGCGTGAAGGATAACATTCTCAATTTGCTTGATTACTACGCATCCTGATAAAGTTCCCTTGGCCTTTGGAATTAAAATAGCCCCACATCATCACATACCCTTCACCATACCTAGAGATTGGCATGGGGTACTTTCCATAAAATCATCTGTCAATGCTAATCAA
Organism: Perca schrenkii; assembly: GCA_025617405.1. Classification (NCBI taxonomy): domain Eukaryota; kingdom Metazoa; phylum Chordata; class Actinopteri; order Perciformes; family Percidae; genus Perca; species Perca schrenkii. Next base: position 36,939,988 of record CM046793.1, read on the forward strand.
ACCAGCTTTTAGGCTAACCAACATAAAACCATAGTATCAGCATAGTATCCTGGATCCATGAAATAACTGGCCTTTAAAAATAAAAATCTGCCTGCCTCTATGGGAATTTAACATAGGGGCGTACTCACTTTTGTTGCCAGCGGTTTAGACATTAATGGCTGTGTGTTGAGTTATTTTGACTTGTTATACAAGCTGTACACTTAATACTTTACATTGTAGCAAAGTGTAATTTCTTCAGTGTTGTCCCAGTAAAAGATACAATTAAATATTTACTAAAATGTGAGGGATGTACTCACTTTTGTGAGATACTGTATTTTACAGGTTCCCCAAGGTCTTACAAAGCTTAGCTACCACTTGTCCGATTTCGGATTTAATGCATTTTTGTGAATTTTAGAGGTCTCGTTAGGAGGAGGCTAGCTAGCTCTCACTGATTGACTCCAGCTCACCGGGGGCCTCTATCAATGGGACTCGCGGACAAGAGGAGTTTATTTCCCCAATCGTTTGTTTAAATAACTCAACACACATATCCATTAAAAGATTACTGGAACCTGCAGTAAGAGATTGCGGGCGTAACAAGCTCGCTGGCCGCGCTCTCAGTCACACACCGGCCATTTAGCAGGAAGAGGGGAGGGAGAACAGTGAGCTGCAGGCCCTGGAGCTCTGTCAGGGCACCGGTGTTTGGTAGTCCAGTCACCCAGAAAAGGGTGAGTTTGCGCGGGTAATCGGTATGGAGAACTGCGGGCTGCCGGCCGTGACGGACCTCAATCAACCTCACAGCAGGCCGGGGTCTGTGAAGGAGGACAGGCAGAGCGGCGATGTAGCAACCCAGGCAGCACCGGCCGCTGAACTCCGACACACAGTCGGACAAAATTTGCAATTAGCCATCCATTTTCGTAAAACGGCCCATATTTGAGCTTTACATAGTTGATTTCTCGCATAAAAAAGTTTCAGAAGTGAATTTTGTAATGGAATAGCAGAGATCTGCGTGACCTAGATTCAGAAGACTACCTGATGTCAGGTCAGTTGTATAGCCTATGTAAATGTTGGGGCGTGACCGTTCTCTTAAAGGGGTGATAGAATGCAAAACCGATTTTACCCTGTCATAGTTGAATAACGACAGTTCAGTGGGTAAATAGGACATACATAGAAGGTCAAAACGGGCGAATCTCAACAAAGCTAGTTGCTTACGTAAGCATTTCAAAATCCGGAACCTTAAGAGAACAGTCACGCCCCAACATTTACATAGGCTACACAACTGACCTGAGATCAGGTAGTCTTCCGAATCTAAGTCGCACAGATCTCTGCTATTCCATTACAAAATTCACTTCTGAAACTTTTTTATGCAAGAAATCAACTACATAAAGCTCAAATATGGGCTGTTTTACGAAAATGGATGGCTAATTGCAAATTTTGTCCAACTGTGTGTCGGAGTTCAGCGCCAGTGCTGCCTGTTGCCTCGCCGCCCAGCCTGCCTTCCTTCACAGACCCCGGCCTGCTCTGAGCTTGATTGAGCTCCGTTACGACTGGCAGCCCACAGCACTCCATACCCGCCCAAAGTCACCGGTTTTTGGTTTTTCTTCCTAATGCCAGGTGTGTGAGTGAGAGCGCGGTCAGAGAGCTTGTTACGCCAGCAATCTCTTACCACAGGTTCCAGTTAATCTTATAATGTGTGTCATTATAATGTGTTGAGTTATTTAAACAAACAATAGGTGAAATACAAGCCTCTTGTCCGCAAGTCTCATTGATAGATAGATAGATGGAGCTATAGCTAGAGGAGGCTAGCTATAGCTAGCCTCTTCTTAGAATTACTCTGGAATTCACAAAAATTCATTAACTTGAAATCGGACACCGTTGTTAGCTTCATAAGACATTTAGTTAGATGTTGTATAACTGGCTTGACGAAATTCAAACTGTAAATATACTCGGAATTACGCCGAAAATGAAGCTAACTATCTGTGATTTGTAGCTACACACAGCTAGGATTGAAGGGACAGTCGCAGCTAACGAAACCCTTACAGTTCACAAATATTCATTAACTTGAAATCGGACACCGTTGTTAGCTTTATAAAACATTTAGTTAGATGTTCTGTAAGTGGCGTGACGAAATTCAAAACTGTAAATATACTCGAATTACGACCAAAAATGAAGCTAACTATCCGTGATTTGTAGTTACACATAGATGGGATTGAAGGGACAGTCGCAGCTAACGAAACACCTAGCTAAACTTCACAAATATTAATTAATTTGAAATCGGACACCGTTGTTAGCTTTATAAGACATTTAGGTATATGTTGTATAGCTAAGTGGCGTGACATTGTGTGTAACATGTGGTAAGAGATTGCTGGTGTAACAAGCTCGCTGACCGCACTCTCACTCTCACACAACGGGCCATTTAGCTACCAGGAAGAGGGGAGTTACAGGCACTGGAGCTTTGTTAGGGCTGCCAGCCTAATGGAGCTCACAGCAGGCCGGGGTCTGTGAAGGAAGGCAGGCCGGGGTCTGTGAAGGAAGGCAAGCTGGGCGGCGAGGCAGCAGCACTGTCGCTGAAGTCCGACACACAGTCTTACCATATTTGCAATTAGCCATCAATTTTCGTAAAACGGCCCATATTTGAGCTTTATATAGTTGATTTGTCACATAAAAAAGTCTCCGAAGTGAATTTGGTAAGGAAACATTGCAGTGTCTGGAATATGAGATTCTGTCGCTTCTCTAATGTGTGTGTATTGGGGATTCGCTCAACCAATCAGCGCGCATCTCTAATGTCTGCCTATGGCAATTCGCTCAACCAATCAGCGCGCACTTCATCTAAATATTCACGAGCATACCATATTTGGAAGAAAAGCTCTTGTTACAAATAGGGCCAAAACACAGGGATGCATAAGGGCCAATAAAATATCAACCAGGCCATTTTCCCCATTAGGAGACCATAAGGAACAGTGTGAAAATACTGAAATAATCATTCTATCACCCCTTTAATACACCCATGGGCATGACAAAGGTACAGGTCTTGGGATGCTTACGTAAGCTTCCAGCTTTGTTGAAATTCGCCCGATTTCAGTGGCAGTTTCAAAATATGAGATTTTCATAGTAAAGGGGTGTCAATGGGATTTTGAGCTTCTATTTATGTCCTATTTACCCACCAAACTGTCGTTATTCAACTATGACAATGTAAAAATCGTTTTTGCATTCTATCACCCCTTTAAAGTAAGCTGATCAATCTCTATGGAGGGTTGCTGTACACCTGAACAACGCATGTTATAATCCAGCACTAATATAGCACCGGTGCCAAACCGACCGCTACCTACCGGACGGAATAGCAATGTGGATTTCGGAGCAACTTAAACGCTCTCTGATGCTCCGAAAACAGACATTAGAGGCAACAGAAGCATCGCTGCATGTAATGCTAGTTAACACTAAAAACACGTCACACTTGGCAGTAGGTACCGTGTATGTTTGACTACCGTTAGCTAGCAGATGGATTAAACACGGTTTAAATGCTGACAGCTAAACAGTGTAAAAGTGTGACTGTATTTCACTGTAGAGGATTCCAACAGCAGGACGTACAACAGTCTGCCGCTAAAGCTATGAGCTAAAAGACACAAACTAGCTCTATGGTCACTGCTGTTGTTTGAAAAACACACACAGACACATACCATACACTAGCCCTGCACGAATCAGGGAAAAATATGAATCACGATTTTTTAGCTTAGAATTGATATCACGATTCTCTGCCACTATTTTTGTGTAGTGTAGTTTAATGTTTATTGCACACATGAACCATGATAAAACAAAACAAATTGGCAGCAGCAAACAGATTTTTTTTGGCACCTATAGCACATTGTGCATCACCACAATCCTGTAAAAATAGAGGCTTCAATGAATAAATAAAATAAAATAAAATACATACTGGCCATTTAAGTACAGTAGGCTACCAATAATAGTGACATACCACATTGAACTAAATATGTTAATGTCAATGTCAAATGCTCTCAATAAATTAATTGGAGAAATAAAACAAAAAAAATCGAAGTTATTTAAAATAAAAACGCAAACAGGGTTGAATCGAGATCGCGATTTATTTATCGTGCAAGCCTATTACACACACACACACACACACACACACACACACACACACACACACACACACACACACACACACACACACACACACACACACACACACACACACACACACACACACACACACACACACACACACACACACACACACACAATCCTCCAATTTCCTGTTCCCAAAAGTTATTATTATTATTAGTTTATTTGTCAGGGACAATGCAGCGCACATTATTACATACATAATTATCAAAGCCATAATTTTTTTTTTTTAAATAACTACATAGTGTGATACTAATATATTACATCAACATTTCACAGAGTTGGGACCACATACACAGAACAGCACATCACGTAACAACACAAACCCCAAGCACCCGGACGCTCACACTCACTCACCTATACCCTAACCATAACCTTGGCAGCCATATACAAACAGCTATGCATCCACAGACAATACATTACTACAACACAACTGACTCAGTGGTTACATTTTTGGTTATCTTTCAGCCAGTATTTCACCATGCTATTAAATGTTTTCAGTTCAGTTGGTAAATTATTCCAAAAATGGGTCCCTATCACTGAAAAACTTGACTGGCCGAAAGTGGTTTTGCGCCCCTCTGCTATGCAGTTGCCACCCACTACTCCCCTAGTGGCAGCACTGGCAGCCCACTCACTCTGACATCTCGCAATTGTGCATGAATAGGTCCTGAGCATGTGTGTGTGTATTTCAGGCCTGTGTGTAGTGATTTCAAAAAGCAGAGTGTAAATCGTAATTTCCCCACTGGGGATCAATAAACAGTATAAATTATAAATTAATCGATTAGTCGATACAATTTAGAATCAGAATCAGAATCAGAATCAGAAAGGGTTTTATTGCCAAGTACGTTTTTTGACACATACAAGGAATTTGTTTTGGTGTTGTTGGTGCACATCACACATTCTCTAAATGTAATATTAAACAATATAAGTATAGGTATAAACAATATAAGTATATGTACACAGTATGTATTAAATTAAAAATAAAGATAGAAATAAAATAAAATAGATAAATAAAGAGCAAAGAGCATTAGAGCAGAGAGAACAGTGGCATGAAGAGCCAGGTGGAGAGTCACGGTGGTTTCCGGGCCTTGTTAATAAGGCTAGTGGCGGAGGGGAAAAAGCTGTTCATGTGGCGTGAGGTTTTGGTCCTGATGGACCTCAGCCTCCTGCCAGAGGGGAGTGGCTCAAAGAGTTTGTGTCCGGGGTGGGAGGGGTCAGCCACAATCTTTCCAGCACGCTTCAGAGTCCTGGTGGCGTAAAGGTCCTGGAGCGGCGGCAGATTGCAGCCAATCACCTTCTCAGCTGACCGAATGACACGCTGCAGTCTGCCCTTGTCCTTGGCAGTGGCAGCAGCGTACCAGATGGTGATGGAGGATGTGAGGATGGACTCAATGATGGCTGTGTAGAAGTGCACCATCATTGTCTTTGGCAGGTTGAATTTCTTCAGCTGCCGCAGGAAGTACATCCTCTGTTGTGCTTTCTGACAAGGGAGCTGATGTTCAGCTCCCACTTGAGGTCCTGGGAGATTGTAGTTCCCAGGAAGCGGAAAGACTCCACAGTGTCAATTGTGGAGCCACAGAGGGTCATGGGGGCAGGTGGGGCTGGGTTCTTCCTGAAGTCCACAACCATCTCCACTGTCTTTAGAGCGTTGAGATCTAAATTGTTTTGGTTGCACCACTTCACCAGGTGGTCAGCCTCCGACCTGTAAGCGGACTCGTCTCCATCAGAGATGAGTCCGATGAGGGAGGTGTCGTCCGCGAACTTCAGAAGCTTGACGGACTGATGACTGGAGGTGCAGTTGTTGGTGTAGAGGGAGAAGAGCAGAGGCGAAAGAACACAGCCCTGAGGGGATCCAGTGCTGATGGTCTGTGAGTTGGAGACGTGTTTCCCCAGCTTGACATGCTGCTTCCTGTCAGACAGGAAGTCAGTGATCCACCTGCAGGTGGAGTCAGGCACACCAAGCTGGGAGAGCTTCTCCTGAAGCAGAGCCGGGATGATGGTGTTGAAGGCAGAGCTGAAGTCCAAAAAACAGGATCCTGGCGTAGGTTCCTGCAGAGTCCAGGTGCCGGAGGATGTAGTGGAGGGCCAGGTTGACTGCATCATCTACAGACCTATTGGCTCTGTAGGCAAACTGCAGGGGGGTCCAGGAGGGTGTCGGTAATGGCTTTGAGGTGTGAAAGCACAAGGCGCTCAAAGGACTTCATAACCACAGAGGTCAGGGCGACGGGTCTGAAGTCATTAAGTCCTGTGGTCCTTGGCTTCTTGGGGACAGGGATGATGGTTGAGGTCTTGAAGCAGGCTGGCACGTGACATGTCTCCAGTGAGGTGTTAAAAATGTCTGTGAACACTGGAGACAGCTGGTCAGCACAGTGCTTCAAGCTTGATGGGGAGACAGCATCTGGTCCAGCAGCTTTCCTGGGATTCTGTCTCCTAAAGAGTCTGTTGACGTCCCTCTCGTGGATGGAGAGAGTCGTCACTGAGGTGGGTAGGGGGGTGGAGGTGGAGACCTTTAAGGAGGGCATTGGTGGGGGGGCCCAGGGCCCTGCTGAGGTGGGTGAGGTGGAGGTGATGCACAGTGGCTGTAGCTGTAGGGAGGTGTCGTGGGGGATGGTGTCAGGACTGACCTTTTAATGAGTGTTGACTAAGAATTTCTTCAATCGAGTGAAAAAAGCATAAAACATGACTAACCAACTAAAGAAATCTAAGTTGACTAAGACCAAAACGACCGATTAGTCAACTAATCGACTAAAGACAGATTTTTATTAACAAGGAAAGTGTTTCTGTACATCAATGACATTCAAAACAGTGATAACTGAAACAGATATACAACACACCATGCAGTGTGTTTAAAAATATGTATTGCAAACAAACCTAAGTAGTACACAGATAAGAACACCTGCACCACCAAAGTGAACATAAAAGAACTATAAAATATATACGTACATGCATATATGACACTTGTCAAAACCCATGCAATAGACATACACACACTTGCAGACGGCATCTTGGAAGTTTGTGATCAGTACTCTATGGTGACATAACCATAACCAAGTGGTGTCCCATTTCATAGGGGTATGTTTTCACCCCTAGCCCTTGCCACTTGGTTCGAGGGACAAGGGCTAGGGGTAAGACGAAGGGTAGGGGTAAGGGGGAGAATTCAGCCTTAGCCTTCAACTTTTCAAAAATATATATTTCAGCTCGTAGCTTCTTATGTGATGAAATGTATCTTTTTACCTCCCAAGTTTTCTCTAGCCTGGCAGAGTCAGACACAGACACACACATAGACACACACAGACACACACACACACAGAGAGACAGAGACACAGACAAACACACATCTCCAATTTTATTCAACTGATGGACTGATTCATATTTATTTATAAATGATATGTATGGATATATTTTTTATTATTATAACATGTGACACCCTCCCCCCTTTGAAGTTGATTAATTTCTTCTTCCAGCTTTGACAGCATCACAGATTAAGCCTTCAACTTTTCAAAAATATATATTTCAGCTCGTAGCTTCTTATGTGATGAAATGTATCTTTTTACCTCCCAAGTCTAGAACCTCCCAGTCAACAACTTCCTTAGAAAACGGTGTGTTACTGGGTGTACTGGCCCTTTAAAAAGGTATTTCAACAGGTAGAAAGTTCAGTGTGGGCTATAATCTGTCAGATAAAAGCCTCATGAATAAAATCTAGTCATTTTGAGGCAGAAACAAACTTTTTAAACACAAGGAAGAAGCTGCAATCACTTTTTGGCCAGTGGAAAAAAGACTGGATGGTTATAATGTAGGCAGCGCTGGAATGTAACTACCGGTAAGTACATTTACTCCAAATGTTGAGGTACTTGTACTTAGAGGTGGGCGATATATCGTTTAGACGATAATATCCAAATTGTTGTCTGGACGATATGCAAAATTGGGGTATCGAATATTTCATAATTTGTACAATCCGACCGCCCAAACATGAAAAGAGCTGAAGGAAGTTAAAGAGAAAACAAATAACGCACACTATAACCTTCTAAACAATTATATGTAGCGATTTTAATACTGTAGGGGTTTGTTTGACTGTATTTTTTGTACAAAATCACGATCGTCCCGCACGAGAGTAAGCTGCTACTAGTTCTTACCTTGCGCGTTATGACGTTCACTCATGTCAACAAAGATGGCGGTGCGCGATTGTGCAGTGGCTCTCCTCTCGGTGTATATTTATACAAGTACGTACAGCCACACTGAACTAATCAATACAGGACAGGGCCGGATTGGGACTCATTTTCAGCCCTGGAGTTTCATGCCTTAGACCGGCCCACTTTCATCATCATTTCCAAATTGGAAATTATGATATATTATATTATATTCACTATCACTTGGGCATAGAAAGTTGTTATATTGTAACAAAAAATGCTTTTCTTACTTAGTATTTTTGTCTCGTTTCTAGTCTAAATATAAAAAAAAAAATACTTACATCAAGATGCATTTACTAAACAAGTACGAAAAAACACCTCAAAATTAAGTGATTTTTTTCTTAAAACAAGCTACATTATCTGCCAATGGGGTAAGAAAAAATAATTGTTTTAGATTTAGCTTGTTTTAAGCAACAACAAAATCACAAAATTTTTTTCAGGAAACAAGACATCATTTCTTATGCCATTTCACTTGTCTAATAAATGTATCTTGAATTAAGAATATTTAGATATTTGAACTGGAAACAAGTAAGATACTAAGTAAGAAAAGCATTTTTTTCAGTGATAATGTTTGCTTATTCACACACTATGGTACAACAGCAGCTTACCTGTGTCTTTCACAGTGAGAGCATTAGTCTCTTCACAACTGGGTCCTGACTCTGTTTCTGACACTAAATTAAATTTTTTATTAGGGCCCGAGCGCCGACAGCGGCGAAGGCCCTATTGAAACTGAAGGAATTAATCTTTCTTTCTTTCTTTCTTTCTTTCTTTCTTTCTATTCTTTCTTTCTTCCGTCAAATGAATTGGCTTTTTGAGGGCCTTAACATATTCAAAAACTCACCAAATTTGGCGGTCGCATCAAGTCTGGTGAAAATGTACGTATTTTAAGGGTTTAAAAATGGCTCGCTAGCGCCCCCTAGAAAGTTAAGAAAATTGAGCCCCTGAAGTGCGTTTAACGTAGACTCACGAAACTTGGTACACATATGTAACATGTCAAGACGTACAAAAAACTTCATTAGAGCCATACCCTAAACCCAACAGGAAGTCCGCCATTTTGATTTCAAAGTTCGAAATTAGTGCGATTTTGGCCATTTCCACGTCGTACTTTAACGAACTCCTCCTAGAGATTTCATCCGATCAACTTCAAACTCGGTCTGTGCCATCTTAAGATGTTAAAGATGAAAAGTTGTTAAAAGAAAAACTTTTCGTCATAGGGCGTGGCCGTGGCGGGGTGGCCATTTTGTGCGTTTTGCCGCCGAAACAGGAAGTGGGTGTAACTCGAGTGTACATTGTCCGATTACGTCATAGTGCCCCCTAGTGGCAACAGGAAGTAGGCCTAAAAGTCAAGGTGCTATACTTTAACGAACTCCTCCTAGAGATTTCATGCGATGGACTTCAAACTTGGTCTGTACCATCCCAACACCTTAACGATGAAAAGTTATTAAAAGAAAAACTTTTCGTCAGACGGTGTGGGCGTGGCGGCCATTTTGAGTGTTTAGCGATGAACAAAGAAGTTGTTGTAACTTGAGTGTACGTTGTCGTATCTGCCCGAAAGTTCTCACGATTTACAAGGGTCCAGGCCTGAGGACACCTACAGGCCAAAATTGACTTTTGGTCATAGCGCCCCCCCCTGGCCACAGGAAATCTGCCTTATATGACAAACATCATCCGATTTACATGAAACTTCTAATATGTGGTCTACATGTGATACTGAGCCTGCCCCTATAATATGACCACGCCCACTTACTCAGGCCACGCCCCCTTCCATAACATTTGAACCGTTTAAGGTAGAGTCTTGTGTGAAGTGTCATTGAACTCAGCAGAGACTTCAGTTTTAATTGGTGATGGTTTGACCCGCCCCCTATGCTTAAGCCCCGCCCCCTTTCATACAATTTGAACCGTTTAAGGTATACCCTTGTGTGAGGTATCAATGAACTCAGCAGAGACTTCCTTCTTCATTGGTGATGGTTTGGCCCATCCCCTATGTTTAAGCCACGCCCCCTTTCTTAAAATTTGAACCGTTTAAGATAGACCCTTGTGTGAGGTATCATTGAACTCAGCAGAGACTTCCTTTTTTATTGGTGATGGTTGGACCCGCCCCCTATGCTTTAGCCACGCCTCCTTTCACAGCTAATGAACCGTATGACGTAGAGTCTTGTGTGAGCTATCGTCGAACTCGGCGGGGAGTTCCCTTTTCAGTGGTGACGGTTTGCGGAGTCTGAGTGCCGCGCAAATGCACGGTCGCAAGGAGCGGCGTCCGCCGGTAACCCCTACGCGCGCAGAGGCGCGAGGGCCCGTCCATCACTGCTCGCAGCTTTAATTACTATTAGTTCTTCTGAATGACAATCCTACCTGCCCATTCTGGTGGGTTGGGCTCATGACTGGAGCTTGGTAACGTTACTGGTCCTTGCTCTTCACTGTTAGCAGCAAACCGGACTAGAGGCGGCTGCTGCTGAATAGAAGTTTGACACATGAACGGTGGTTTGCAGACAACGTTGTTTTGCACGGTCGCTAGCATCTTGCACTGCTCCTAACTACCTTAACGTTAGCTTACTTACCGGCCTCGTCGTCTTTGTTTTTTTGAGGAATAATGTGCTCAGCTTAGAACATTTGGCCGCGTCAGTTTCCAAAGCTTTCTTCTTTTTTATTCTGGCCTTTTCAGCGCCGCCTTTGCGCTTCCTGTTATCCATGTTTATCTGACTTTTTTTATTTTGAGCAACTTGCAAGGTGCCGGGTCGGCCAGGGAGTCAAAAGATAATCACGTCATCATTAACCTGCAGGCTGCACTCTGCGAGAAAATATTAAATAAAAAAGAGTTGGACTGTGGTAAAATAATAAATAAAGTGGGGCTGCTGTGAGTGCATTTCAACCCAGTGCCATGACAACAACGGCCCTTGCGGCCAAAAAAACAGACCGGCCCACCGGGAATTTTCCCGGTGCTCCCGATTAGCCAATCCGGGCCTGATACAGGACCACGATACAACACAGCCGTTACGAAAGCCTTCCAGGCGGCTCATAACATCCCGGAGGAAACAGCCTGACCGAGCCCTCCAGGTTGTTGTAGGCGCTAGCTCGCCGAGCTAGTTATCTACCGGCAGAATGAGAAAATAACTCCGGCACCACCAGAGGCGGAGGACTGCATTTTTGTGCACAATGAATGGAGTACCAACTGCAGGATCGTTGCCCAGTACGGCTCACCTGACCTGGAGCCGTGTCAGTAATATACTGTACATTTTATTTACTACGAAAACAGCACACTGCCGTCTACATAGCCCCCGATGCTAACGTTAGCACAAGTTTGGTTCACTGCTAACTATAGTGAACAAACTGCAGCGCGATCACCTGGATACGGGATACAGGGGACTTTTACGTCCTTAAAGTCTGTTCCCCTCCAGCTTTCTCTCAGCATGTAGATTGTGTTACTAGAGGGAAGAACACACTAGACCATGTATACTCTAACACAGGGCCGGTTCTAGCCCTTTGGTTGCCCTAGGCGAGATTGAGTTTTGCGCCCCCCTCGCCCTCCCCCCACTAGTCTTGCATTCACAGATCTCCACAGCGCTGTGTCAGCGATACAGTAGCAATGTATGTTCATTTGAGTTTCTAGCTTCCATGTAAGTTAGATGGCACTAACATTTGGTCTAATCATAACTGGTCTGACAACCCAAAGGCCAGTGTTTTGTTTCCAGATTTGTGTGCATGGTGACTTATGATGGGGGGGGGTCTGGGGGTCCACCCCCTGAAAATTTTGAGCATTAAATACTTAATTTCCTGCATTCTGGTGAATTTTTATGCACTTATTTTTGTTTACCTTTTTCTGAAACAATTTATACAGGAAATATGTTTATCTAAACGGAAACATAGATTACAATCCAAATATAAAAACATAATGGAATATTTTGCAGTAGGGCTCTCAGGCATTCTGTATTGCTTTTAACTATTTATTCTCATGTAGATCGACTTTTCTAAATATATGAGTCACAACACATGAAGCCTAGGCATCATTTACTTTTCCCACTTTTGCTTCTTTTGTTGAGGAAGTAACCTCCTTAAATGTGCATATTAAAATTATTCACCTGAATGACACATGAATTCATTTTAATGAATTAATAAACCCCATGGACTGTAATATTTCAGATGTGTTTGAGCAAGATTTCTGCTCATGTTCAAAACTTTGTGCACATTCAAAATACAGTTTATCTCATCTGTGTTCTCTGAGGTTTGGAGGAGTCGTGATATTTTGAGAAAAATAAAGTGATAATACAATAAGCTATTACAAGAATAAAGTCACTATATTCCGGAAAATAATCCACCTGCACTATAGTCTGCTGTGCAGTACGTGATATCTCTGCTGAGACAGACCTCCTGACAGACTCAGAGCCCTGTTTGGGACGCTGGTCTCTGAATGAGACAGTTTAGGGAAGTGGCTGTAGGCTGCTCTACATCGGAGGTGGAAACACAAAACTACAGCAGACCGCGACCATAGTGCTGGATCCTCTGGCAAAAACTGGTCTGCACTGCTCTGCCTACTTTCCAGTTCCTCATCTCTCGTTTCCACACTGTGCTCAGAGCTCCCTGCTGTCTTCACTCCCATCATCCTCAATCACATCTTCTCCATCATCTTTCTCTATGAAGGATACATCTGATATTAACCTCTTATCCTAATTGTAACCTAATATAATACAACACACTAACATGTTAGTGTTACTTAACACATTTCAGTCAAAATGGCTAAACATGGTTTTGATTTAATTTTGATATAAGCTCACCTTGTCTCAAATCCAAAGAGGAGGATGAGGGGTCTGTAGCTACTCCACTCCCTGGTGGGACAGTTTCTGAAACTGAGGGCCATGTGTTCCACAATGTTAACATCTGTTTCTACTAAATCTGACACAACTATAATGTTGACATGATATGTATCTACCGATGAGCTACCAAGCTACCTATGACACTGATTAGTCTATTACTGCTAATTATAGACATTATATTAATTTAAAATTAAACATGTTTTAAATGAGGCTATTACAATGGTGTGTTATATGCAAACAGTATTGTTAGTGTTTATGTATTTAGAAGAAGAAGAAGATTTATTTATTTATATTAGGACAATGCACATTAATCAACATTTCTGTAAATGCGCCAGTGTAGTCTTTACCTCAGATTACATTTATAACCAAATCAAGTGCATGTTCTGCTCTTTATATGGGTTGTCTCAGTCCGTTTTAAGCACACAGTCACGGAGATATTCAAGCAGTTTAGCACCATGGATTTGGTTTTCTAGTTAGTGCTCACCTTTCTAAGAAAAGAAGTCAGTTAGCAATTGTTTCCCCTCATTCTGTTTTCTCTCCTCCTCCTCCTGTCTTTCTTTTTGGTAGCCTGATTTGGCTTTCTTTGAGAAAGACATTTCTACAGCAGAAGTTTTCTCTCCACCAGACGCTCTCAACTGATCTAGCTAACGTAATGCGTGCAGGGCCCTTTTTGTATACAAAATATAGTCAGTCAATCAACCAATTTATTCAGCCAATACACTAACTTTACATTTCATCTGATATGCATTATGAAATGTTATTAGGAAATAAAAATATCCAGGTAAAATAAAATATATTCCAGACTTTTCAAGGGTCCTCTCTCCCCTTGGGCCCTGGTAATCAGTATTGGTTTTACCCCCGGTCCGATGCCCCTGGTGTCTGTGCCGCTGCTCGTCTCTATTTCTCCCTTATATACTGTCTATGATTTCTCCAGAGAGAGTGAACACTAAGCGACCCACAGGTCTGCTTCAGAGCTCCGTGTGTTTGAGTCTGACGCCCTAGGCAATCGCCTAATTCGCCTATAGCAATCGCCGGCCCTGCTCTAACATCAAAAAAGCACACAGAACTGCTCCTCTCCATCACCTGGGCCAGTCAGATCACATCCAACTATCGATATCGAGATATTGAAAAAAAATATCGAGATATTCATTTTTGTCAATATCTCCCACCCCTACTTGTACTTTACTTGAGTCTTTTCATGCCACTGGTATTAGTACTTTAACTGCAGTACTGAATACTTCTTCCAGAAGTGAATCTAGGACAGCGGATGTTTTTCTTGCAGCTGAAGGACTGGGAGGATAAAGTTAGCACGCTGATATAAAACCACGTTAGCTTCAGGAGCTAGCTGCATGCGGCTAACAGGCTAACGTTAGCTTAGCGTGATTATGAGAGCAGTTAGATTGTCAGACTAACCTTCTCCCCGCAGCTTGGTCTCCTCCGTGTGTTCCCGGTGTAGCTCCATCTCTGATGAACAGACTAAGAAACGCTGTTTGGGATTCCCTGATCTGGATTCAGCTAACGGCTTCTCTCCTCACTGCTCCCGCTGCTCAGCACGGGCAAACAACAACAAACACCACTTCCGGGGGGACCGCTGTCAAAATAAAAGCCCCATTATTCTAGTTTCACTTTTTTGTTTGGATTTCTTTTATGATGATATATTTTGTTACCTTTAGAAACCCTGTTTTACTGTTGTAACTTTTTAAACAGTAAAGATTATAAGAAAAACTGATGGATTGATTTATATTTATTTAGATATGTTTATAGCCTTTGTTTGATAACCTACATTTGATGTATTACTTGAGTTGAACACACACACACACACACACACACACACACACACACACGCACACACACACGCACGCACATGCCCACACAAACACACACACACACGCACGCACATGCCCACACAAACACACACACACAAATGCATGAACACACACACGCGCACACACTTACATGCACACACACACGCACACACACAAAAAACACACAAAAACACACACACACCACACACGCACGCACACACACACGCACACACATACACATACACACACACTAACACACACACACACACATGCACACACAGACACACAAGGATGTCAAAATAAAAGCATACCTTTTAGTTAGGAAATTAATCGGAGTAAAAGTAAAAGTTTCCAGAAATATAAATAAGTAGAACGAAGTAAAGTACAGATAGGTGACAATTCGCCCTAAGTACAATAACTAAGTATTTGTACATTGTTACATTACAACACTGTTGGTTCCAAATGTAATCTTATGAACTTCTAGTTTGACTTAGTGTCCTATAAGAGAACTAAGAGAACTTCTGTAGCTTCATTCGCTTTTTGCTCGCAGGTTTCTCTATAGAGCTCCCCCTACAGCTTCAGAACAGATATTTGGCAGCTCCTATGTTTACTGTTGTCTGACTCCTCTCTTGGTCAGTCTGCCGTTTCCTCTTGCTCTGTTCCTCCGACAATGCTTTCCTAGCTTTCTGCTTCTTTTTTGCCAGCTCAGCCATGGCGATAGTGTGAAAAACTCCATCGCTACCTTGTTAGCTGGTTCCTGAATGGGTGTATGTGTGCAGTTCCGTGAAGCAATACAATACATCGCGAGACCTGATATCTACCTGATATTTTTCCGCTCACAGGCGCTAGGGGGAAGCGAGACGACCACCATTCAACTCGAAAAAAGTCATATAACCATTCCAATGACTCCGAAAGCTGTTCAGTTAAGGCAAGGCAAGGCAATTTTATTTATATAGCACATTTCAGCACAAGGCAACTCAAAGTGCTTTACACAAAACATCAATCATTAAAGAACAAAGAGCAAAATAGGGATTAAAATAAGAATAAAAATATTAATGAATACAAATGTAATACCATATAAGATACATAAATAATAATAAATAATATAATAAATAGTTAAGGTAAATTAAGCTAATAAAAAAGCTTTTATATTCCTGTGTGTTTTTCAGAGGAAATCTGGAACACTTCCGGACATTTATTTTGAAGCTCAGCAACTAATCTGCACCGGAAGTTATAGTCTTCACTGCGGCTAACTTCACACTTTGAACACGATGGCGTCTAGCAGAAAGGTGTGTTAGCAGAGTCTCTTTGGTGTGTTGAGAGAGAGGTAAAATGTGTAAAGTCCAGATGCTGAGAGTGTTGGTGGAGCAGCGACTAACTGCGGCTGCTGAAGAGATATTTGGGCTGTTTGAAAGAACGATAGCAGAGTACGAGGAGGAACTTTGTCGTTCAAAAGAGGAGAACGAGCGACAACGGGAGCTACTGGACGCTGTTTTCAACCCTCAGCTTCGGTTACACAGAGCAGGTTTGGTCATTAAACCTTCACTTGATCTTTCTCTCCTTCCTGTGATCTCTTCTCTCAGCAACGATATCACAGGAAGTATTTAAATAAGCATTTGTTCATAAGATCTATTGTAATCGTCGCTCTTTAACAGGCCTTCGCCAAACCCACCAGACTCCATGTAAATAATCAGTACTTTTATCATCGTAAAACACACTGCATTCAAAGTAGACAGAAACACAATAAAACTATCAAAAGCCGTCTTGGTTTGTCTTTCCACTGTTCCAACAATCACCACTCTGGTTTGGTTGAAATAAACTCTTAATTCACACGTTTACATGTGGAAATATGCTGGCTCTATACACGCTAAAAGTACTAATTGTGGGTGGGCCTTAAATTAAAAACGTTTTCAAATCACTGTTTAACCTAATACAAATGACTGACTAATGTACTGTTTATATGTGCTTACATAATAAAGATTGTAATAGCTTGATGCTCTTTAAATATGTTGTTGCATTGTAAAAAGTTTCGGTGCAAAGGACGGACCTATCCGCGATCGCTCTCCTTGGTTCTGACCAGAAGAAGAGCGCTTTGGAATCTCCATTACCACCATACCTGGCTGTGCTATAGCGCCTTTCTCCTAACCTAAGGCCTATAGACTGTAAAAGTGGTCAGGAATCTAATATTTCCACAAAACATAGTTTAGTTCTGCTCGTAAAACATGAGGCTGAATATTTCACAATTCTGTTCAATTGTTTTAAGTTTTCAACAATACAGATCACTGCCCGACAGTTTCAATCAATACTCGGCCACAGAACGTGTTCAGTGACAACGTCATCTGTCATGTAAAACAAGACTCAAGTTATTTCCTACCGAGACAAACTGTTACTTTAGTGTGATGATTCATGTTATAAACATGTTTAACAAAAATAAATAAATCACATTAAGCCCTAAAGCATCATTGGCCATAATAAGAGAAAACCATGAGGGAAAAACAACTTGACAACAGTAACAAGCTGTTATAGAAATAGAATTGCGCCTGCAGCTCTGTAGCGGGTTAAGAATTTATTATTTATTATTTATTATATTTATATAATCCATATATCTCATATAACAACATAATACAATACAGGCAGAGTAGCCACATACCTTACTGTTATCCTCTGGCGATCCTACACAATTAAACTCCCTTAAGCAGAAGAAGTGACCGGATACTTTAGCACTGGTTGAGTTCTGGGCTCATCCACGGAAGACCGATCCACAGGGCTATATCCAATCCATAGGGGCTATATCATCCACTCGCGAGTCAGAGACAGAGGCACTACCACCGGTGCTAGTCGCGCTAGCATCCTGGGGTGGCAGAGACAAAGATGTGCTAGGTGTTGTGGATCTCAGCTCTCCTTCATCTCCTGGTTGCAGCGATGACTCTGAGACCGTTCATGCACGTTTAAGGTACCTAATCAACGACTGTTGCAACCTTGTCCTTTACTGGAAATTATTTTCACACTTTCAGATCACTTGGAGCTAGCCTAGCATACCGAAAAGCTACATCCGATCCCAAACCTCACTGTCTGCTGAACTTGCGCAGAAACATAAAAATAGACATGACCAGCTTTTTTAAATTGTTTTGAAAACTAAACATTTAGACAATTTTAGCACAAATGAGATTATTTGCCGATTTTTAATAATTATTCACCAAATTATAATATATTAATTAATTAATTAGTTTTTTTGAAGAAAAGTTTTGGGTAGGCCTGTTGAAAAGTGGGTGGTCCTAGGCCCGTCAGGCCCACCCATAACGCCGTGCCTGGTACAGATTACATTATTACATTACATTAGGGCTGCTCGATTATGGAAAAAATAATAATCACGATTATTTTGGTCAATATTGAAATCATGATTATTTAACACGATTAAAACAGATTAGACCCTGGACACTATCCATTATATCCAAATGTTAATGAGTAATCGTGTTAAATAATCATGATTTCAATATTGGCCAAAATAATCGTGATTATTATTTTTTCCATTATCGAACAGCCCTATTTACTCGTATACTCTTTTTATTATAAAAACTCCGGTTCATTTTCCACCACAACTCAGTGATTACAACCTCTCGATTCTGTCACTGCAACTTCACATATGTTATCTCTCTCATCACAAAGTGGCGAATCTGCGCCTTGACTTTTGCAACACTTCTGAGCGATGTCGTTTATATCGATATGGTTTAATGTTGCGTTACATGACCCATTCCTTCTGTAAAGCCGTGCCTGTGTTTGGATCTCCCCTCCGCGCAGCCCCGCCCCCATTCATTCACACACGGGCTGGCTCACCTGCAACATGGAGAGACACAGCGCCGCAGGACCACACTGCTGACATTTGTCTACTGTTATAATTGTTATTAACACAGCTGTATATTAAGTATGAGAAGGAAACCTGTATTGGTACCAGTGTTTCCGCTGCTAACTCTCTGTTATTGTGGCCGTCATGGAGAAAAACACATTAGAAGTTATTAAATGCAACTAACTTCAGTTCGTTGAGTAATAGCGTGTGAGACGGAGCCCGCTGGACCTGGGCGAGAGATGATACCCATGGCCAGAATATCATAGTTCATAAAAATGCAGCGCAGTGACGATACAGACATTACATAGCCTACACAAGACATGTGTAACGCCGCTGACCTACCAAAGCGCATTCGACCCGTGCTGGACCCATTCATAATGAGTCAGCCGTCACTCTGTGAGTAGCAACAGAGTAGTAACTCTTGAGTCACTACTCACTCTGAAGATAATCACCATCACTCTCTCACTCACTCTACCACACACACACACATACATGCCGGCCCTGCTATTCTCTTGAAGAGATCGACGCATACACCAACTCGCTAGTATAAACTTCAGGCCATTTACGTAGGCATGAGCCCTGCGTCCTTGCCCCACACTGATTGTAAAAATACATTTGCCAGTGATTATCTTAAATGCATATTACTCCGGTGATGAAATACTGATTCTCCAAAGTTCAGTTAAAAAAATCTTTAGAATAATGTGCAAATTAACCGTTAGATTAATCAATGACAAAAATAATCATTGGGGGCAGCCCTTAATCGTTCTACTTTGTAGTTGGTTTTAGCAAGCTGACCTTAGCAAGCTATGCTATGCTACTTTGTATCAGTTTGTTAGACTAAATGTGTAAGTTTTCATATCTATGACGATACAAACTACCTCTCATTATTATTGGTTTGAGTTTAGTTTGAATGGTGGTCAGTAATGTGTCTGTTTCATTCCGTTTCCTGCAGATGTTCAGCAGCTGTCGGTGGTTAAAGAAGAGGTTCCCCCTGAGCAGCAGGAGTGTAGCTCCAGTGTGGACCAGCAGGAGCCAGAGCCCCCCCCACACATTAAAGAGGAACAGGAGGACATGTGGAGCAGTCAGGAGGGAGAGCAGCTTCAAAGGCTGGAGGAGGCTGATATCACCAAGTTTCCATTCACTCCTGTCCCTGTGAAGAGTGAAGATGATGAAGAGGAAGCTCAGTCCTCACAGCTTCATCAGAGACAAACTCAACACATGGAAACAGAAGCTGATGGAGAGGACTGTGGAGGACCAAAACCAGCCAGGAACTTGCATCCACTTTTACAACCAGAGACTGGAGACTCTTGTGAACCTGAGACGGGTGACAGTGCTGATTGGAAGCAGACCAGAGAAACTCAGTCAGCTTTAAACTCTCTGAAACATGATTCAACATGTAAGAAAACATTCAGCTGCTCAATTTGTGATAAAATATTTGGCTTCAAGACACATCTGAAGGAACATATGAGAATCCACACAGGAGAAAAACCTTTCGGTTGCTCAGTTTGTACGAAATATTTTACACATAGTGGAAATTTACATAAACACATGAGAGTCCACACAGGAGAAAAACCTTTTAGCTGCTCTGAGTGTGGTAAAGCTTTCTCTGATAGTGGAACCCTGAAGAAACACCTCAGAACTCACACAGGAGAAAAACCTTTCAGTTGCTCAGTTTGTAATAAATCTTTTACACAGAGAGGTAGTTTATGGTCACACGTGGCAGTCCACACAGGAGAGAAAAGATTCAGCTGCAGTGTTTGTAACAAAAGATTTGCCTGGCGTTCTGATATCAAAACACACAAATGTGTTGGTCCGATGGATACAGAAGCTGATGGAGAGGAGTGTCGAGGACCAGAACAAGACCGGAGACAAACCTTTCAGCTGCTCTGAGTGTGGTGACGCTTTCACTGAAAATGGACACTTGAAGAAACACATGAGAACTCATATGACAGTGTTTGTGACAAAAGATTCAACTGGTGCACCAGACTCAGCAGTGTATAGGTCATCAATCCTCACAGCTTCATCAAAGACTCAAAAACTCAACCAATGGAAACAGAAGCTGATGGAGAGGACTGTGGAGGACCAGAACCAGCCAGGAACTCACATCTACAACCAGAGACTGAAGACCAGACTGGAGAATCTTCTGATCCTGAGACTGATAACTGCTAATTGGAAGGAGTTTAGGTCAGCAGTTGAACTGAACAGAGAAAAAAACATCTTATACGGGCAACAACATTATTTTTGGGTCTATTTTACAACTTATTGATAGGATTAAATCAGCATTGATAAGGTTAATCATGAACTTACTTAACTAAGTTCCTGTGTCTTTCAAGGTTCAGTTATTCAATGGTTACGTGAGTACTTAAAGGGGTGATAGAATGCAAAACCGATTTTACCCTGTCATAGTTGAATAACGACAGTTCGATGGGTAAATAGGACATACATAGAAGCTCAAAGTCCCACTGACACCCCTTTGCTATGAAAATCTCCTATTTTGAAACTGCCGCTGAAAACGGCGAATCCCAACAAAGCTGAGTTGCTTGCGCAAGCATCTCAAAATCCGGAACCTTAAGAGAACAGTCACGCCCCAACATTTACATAGGCTACACAACTGACCTGAGATCAGGTAGTCTTCTGAATCTAGCTAGGTCACGCAGATCTCTGCTATTCCATTACAAAATTCACTTCTGAAACTTTTTTATGCGAGAAATCAACTATGTAAAGCTCAAATATGGGCCGTTTTACGAAAATGGATGGTTAGTTGCAAATGTTGTCCGACTGTGTGTCGGAGTTCAGCACCGGTGCTGCCTGTGTTGTTGCCTCGCCGCCCAGCCTGCCTTCCTTCACACACCCCGGCCTGCTCTGAGGAACTTGGAGCTCCGTTACGGCTTGCAGCCGACAGCACTCCATACCCGCGCAAAATCACCGGTTTTAGGATAATGGACTACTACACGTTGGTGCTCTGACAGAGCTCCAGGGCCTGCAGTCCAGCTCCCCTCTTCCTGCTAGCTAAATGCCCGGTGTGAGTGAGAGCACGGTCAGCGAGCTTGTTGCACCAGCAATCTGTTACCACAGGTTCCAGTTAATATTTTAATGTGTGTAATTATAATGTGTTGAGTTATTTAAACAAACGATTGGGGAAATAAACCAGGCACGGCGTTATGGGTGGGCCTGACGGGCCTAGGCCCACCCACTTTTCAACAGGCCCACCCAAAACATTTCCTCAAAAAACATTAAATAATTAATATATTATAATTTGTTGAAGAATTATTAAAAATCGGCAAATAATCTCATAATTTGTGCTAAAATTGTCTAAATGTTTAGTTTTCAAAAACAATTTAAAAAAACTGGTCATGTCTATTTTTATGTTTCTGCGCAAGTTCAGCAGACAGTGAGGTTCGGATCGGATGTAGCTTGTCGGTATGCTAGGCTAGCTCCCAGT
This sequence comes from Perca schrenkii, assembly GCA_025617405.1. Taxonomy (NCBI): domain Eukaryota; kingdom Metazoa; phylum Chordata; class Actinopteri; order Perciformes; family Percidae; genus Perca; species Perca schrenkii. The sequence continues at coordinate 36,962,190 of CM046793.1, forward strand.
GATCTGAGAGTGTGAAAATCATTTCCAGTAAAGGACAAGGTTGCAACAGTCGTTGTTTAGGTACCTCAAACGTGCACGAACGGTCTCAGAGTCATCGCTGCAACCAGGAGATGAAGGAGAGCTGAGATCCACAACGCCTAGCACATCTTTGTCTCGGGCACCGCAGGATGCTCGCGATGCTAGCGCGGTTAGCACGGCCAGCGCGACCAGCGCCGGTGCTAGCCTTTGCCTCTGCCTCGCGAGTGGATGATATAGCCCCTATGGATATTGCCCTGTGGATCGGTCTTCCGTGGATGAACCCGCAACTCAACCAGTGCTAAAGTATCCGGTCACTTCTTCTTTAGGGAGTTTAATTGTGTAGGACCGCCAGAGGATAACCGTAAGGTATGTGAAGGCTACTCTGCCTGTATTGTATTATGTCGTTATATGAGATATATGGATTAACATAATCAATTCATAACCCGCTACAGAGCTGAAGGCGCAGTTCTATTTCTATAACAGCTTGTTACTGTTGTCAAGTTGTTGTTGTTCCCTCATGGTTTTCTCTTGTTATGGCCAATAATGCTTTAGGGCTTGTTAATGTGATTTATTTATTTTTGTTAAACATGTTTATAACATGAATCATCACACTAAAGTAAGGAAATAACTTGAGTCTTGTTTTACATGAAAGATGACTTTGTCAATGAACACGTTCTGTGGCCGAGTATTGAAACTGTCGGGCAGTGTTGTTGATCTGTATATTGTTGAAAACTTAAAACAATTGAAAAGAATTGTGAAATATTCGGCCTCATGTTATACGAGCAGAACTAAACTATGTTTGGGGAAATATTAGATTCCTGACCACTTTTACAGTCTATAGGCCTTAGGTTAGGAGAGATGCGCTATAGCACAGCCAGGTATGGTGCGTAATGGAGAGTCCAAAGCGCTCTTCTTTTGGGCAGAACCAAGGAGAGCGATCGCGTATAGGTCCGTCCTTTCCACCGAAACTTTTTACAATGCAACAACATATAAATAGCATCAAGCTATTACAGTCTTTATTATGTAAGCACATATAATATATATAATATAACAGTATATTAGTCAGTCATTTGTATTAGGTTAAACAGGAATTTGATAACGTTTTTAATTTAAGGCCCACCCAAAATTGGTCTGGCCCATCCAAAACTGGAATCCTGGCGCCGTGCCTAAAATAAACGCCGCTTGTCCGCAGGTCTCATTGATAGAGCCTACTGCTGGATGTAGCTCTATCAATGAGAGCTAGCTCCTAGAATTCCTCTGAAATTCACAAATATTCATTAACTTGAAATTGGACACCGTTGTTAGCTTTATAAGACCTTTAGGGAGATCTTGTATAAGTGGCGTGATGAAATTCAAACTGTAAATATACAGAAATTACGCCAAAAATGAAGCTAACTATCCGTGATTTGTAGCTAGCTACACATAGCTAGGATTGAAGGGACAGTCATAGCTAACGAAACCCCCACTGTTCACAAAAATTCATTAACTTGAAATCGGACACCGTTGTTAGCTTTATAAGACCTTTAGTGGGAGATCTTGTATAAGTGGCGTGATGAAATTCAAACTGTAAATATACAGAAATTACGCCAAAAATGAAGCTAACTATCCGTGATTTGTAGCTAGCTACACATAGCTAGGATTGAAGGGACAGTCATAGCTAACGAAACCCCCACTGTTCACAAATATTCATTAACTTGAAATCGGACATCGTTGTTAGCTTTATAAGACATTTAGTTAGATGTGTAAGTGGCGTGACGAAATTCAAACTGACCGCGCTCTCACTCTCACACAACGGGTCATTTAGCTAGCAGGAAGAGGGGAGCTGCAGGCCCTGGAGCTCTGTCAGGGCTGCCAGCCTAACGGAGCTCACAGCAGGCCGGGGTCTGTGAAGGAAGGCAGGCCGTGCGGCAAGGCAGCAGCACCGCCGCTGAAGTCCGACACACATTCTTACCATATTTGCAATTAGCCATCAATTTTCGTAAAACGGCCCATATTTGAGCTTTATATAGTTGATTTCTCACATAAAAAAGTCTCAGAAGTGAATTTGGTAATAAAACATTGCAGTGTCTGGAATATGAGATTCTGTCGCTTCTCTAATGTGTGTGTATTGGGGATTCGCTCAACCAATCAGCGCGCATCTCTAAGGTCTGCCTATGGCAATTCGCTCAACCAATCAGCGCGCAGTTCATCTAAATATTCATGAGCATACCATATTTGGAAGAAAAGCTCTTGTTTCAAATAGAGCCAAAACACAGGGATGCATAAGGGCCAATAAAATATCAACCAGGCCATTTTCAGCCCAACAAATGTTACATATCCAATTAGGAGACCATAAGGAACAGTGTGAAATACTCTATATAATCATTCTATCACCCCTTTAAGTAATCGGTAACCCAATCAAAAGTTCTCTTGTAACATAGAAACAAAATGAGTCTGGATGTTTGTTTTTTTTAATAGTTTGTAGCTGACTTTACCAGCTGACTTCTCTATTGGCTGTTGAAACAGGAGACGTGAGTTATTGTTTTTTCACAGCTGGTATTGCACGTGTGTGGTGCCAGTGATGTTCTTATCAATTCGATTTCAATTCACAAGGTCCAGATTCAATTACAATCAAAAATTTCAGTTCCAATACCAGCTGAGCTTGTATATAAAAGAGATTTTCAGAGAACTTCTGCTGTAAATTATACAAGCAAGAAGCAACCCTCAGATATGTTTTATATTAACCCTCAGATATTTTGTTTACATTAACAACTGAGCCCCCAAAAGTTTGTTATAAAGTACTTCTACGTCCATGGTGAAAATTCAAATATTAAAAGATCAATTTTTCTGGATCAGCTGTGGTTAACCGGCATTAGCTAGTTCTGTTAGCCGACTTAGCCCCAGGGTGCAAAGGACCAAACCTGGAAAGAAAACCTCCGTTATGTTATGTATGTTGTATTTCAACTTATGTACTATTTCAGAGATTCTCATTTTTACTATGATTTGTAGGTGTGTAAGGAAAAAATCAATACACTTGAATATCACAATATTTTATTTTGCAATACTGTATTTATTTTCAAAAGGGCAATATCGATTTATTTATAATAAAAAACAAAAAAAACAGTGGTTCACGTTTATGTTGTGTTTAAACCCCCTACCACTAGATGGCTATGCTGAGAGGCACCACTAGTGTCCTTGCCTAACAGTGCCTAACACGGCATGAGCGTGTCAGCTGCGTGGCGTGTCCGTTTATATTTCGGCTCCCATGTTAACAGGTTAGAGCTTACACCAAGCCGCGCCGAAAACGCGTGGCTGCTAGAAATAGAACCGACACCTATTTTTCACGCAACATGCAAGCGTGTTGGAAGCGTTTCCAGGCAAAATAGAACAGGAAAAGATGTTTATATATCATTTTGACACAAATACATATTAATAAATGACATGTTAATGTTTGAAAGTCTCTAGGTTTTGATATAAATGCAGATATAAATGTAATTTAAAAAAGAAAATAGATTTTCTAATGAAATATTATGTTGCCTATTTTGCCGTCGATACTGCCGACGTTGTCTTTGCTGTAATCAAATCAGTATATATGTTTAACATGGTATTTCATGTTTATGGGAAACATACATGTGTCCAGACAAGGCTAGCAGCAGCAGCACCGTGTCAGACACGTTTCTGGTGTGTAAAGAAATAGAAAAATCCCCGCAGCTGACACGCAACAGAAACGCCATGCACACGCCATGCAGGCAGTGTGTAACCAGCCTAACAATGCCTGACTTATTGCTAGAAGCTAACAATAAAACTATGGCTGAACTTTGGCCTACTTTAGCATATAAACCTGTGAACCACAATCCCAAACTGGCAGTTTGATTTTCTGTGTACTGAATTGTTTACCTAAAGTAATCTTCTTTGACTTTCATGAGCATCATGTCTTTTTTAATTAGTTTTTCCAAAATTATACTTAAAAAAAATCCCAATATATCACCTTACGCACAGTATCGAAATATATTGCAATATATTGAATCGTGACCCATGTATCGTGATACATATTGTATTGCCAGATTCTTGCCAATACACAGCCCTAATGATTTGTTTTCTACACATTTAATAATGTTGGAGCGAGCCTGAGCTTTGAACTGCCAACGACTGCTTCTATGTGTTTTTGTGCACATGACGCAAATCATATGAATAAATGAATAACTTGAGAGAGAAGATGTGTTTTGTATGTTTGTGAGATAGATAGATTATACATTGCACTTATGGTAGGTTTCCACACAGCGAAATTTTGCTTTGCTCTCATTGAGGTTGAATGGAGATGAAATTTGCCCTGAATGAGTGAGATGAGAGCGAATCACCTAGGGGAGCGACAGGGACGTCACTAGGTTTGAAAGACAGGGGGGGCTTAGCCCCCAGGGTATGTGTAACTGGCGTTTGCAAAATCTTTGCACTCACATCTTTCGTTACTGTATTAGAGCTACACATATGTCAACCACCAGTCAAGAAACCAATATGTTAACAAGTGAAAAATGACAGACATATCCTCTTCTTCCATTTCTACTCAGTTCCTTCTGTCTTATCCTTTAAGATAAAACTAAACCCTACTACATGTTATGGTGCGTACTGCACCGCGAACTCAGAACAACGAAGTATGTGACAAATTCTAAAGTTACAGATTAGCCTATTTGTTTCTTTACAATAGGCATACATAAATCACATGCCAACTCAATAGTGGTCAAAACATGAATGAATTGGGGCGGCCTCGAACACCCCCAGTAAGAGCGTTCTCCCCATGTAGGCTAGGCTGCGCGGCCCGGATTTGAATCCGACCTGCGACCTGCTGCTTGTCATTCCCTCTCTTTCTCTCCCCCTTTCCTGTCTATCCACTGTCACTATTAAATAAAAAATAATCAAAAAAGAAGTTTGCCTTTCCAGTTCAATAAACCAAGTACTGCCATCTGACTCACCCATCACAAGACTTACAATGAATTATATCATACCAACGCATTGTATGGCTCTAGACTATGGCACTATAGTATTCACTAAAAAGCACCCAAGCAGAAAGCACAACAGTAATTCTGAAATGTGATTGACTGAAGATACAACAATGCCATTGCACAACACAGCTGAGTGCAGGTTGCAAAATAACACTACTTAGTCAGCTGCTACTTCACAAACTGCAAAAGCCAACATATACAGCACTTGACCACTAAGTCTCACACAGGCCTATAGCAGCATCAAAAAATTATGATACAACACGTCTGATATGCATGGATTTTCAATAAACTAAATATGTACATTATCTGGTCACAAAAGGTTATATTATCCTAGTCAATTTACAGATAGCATAATAGCTCTTACCTTTAGAAGTTCTAATTTCTTGTCTTTTACTTTGCAAAGTCGCAGATCAAATCCTCAACGTCAAGCTCCCTCAGCAGCTCGCTAATCCCTACTACACATGCGTTGCTGTGTGTTGGTAGCACTTTACAGGCAACGCAACAAATGTCTCCGGTGGACAGTGAATATAGAATCCCCTCCCTGGTACCTTTTCACCGTTGTGAAGGTGTCTGGTCAGTGCCTCGTTAGTGAGAGAGTGGGTCTTTCTCCCGCCAGCCTCGTCCCCCCTCCGAGATGCTGGACATTTAGCCGCCGATTCTGAAAGGCTGATATCCCTCTGGGTATAACTTCCTCCCGGACGGTCTCTGTAATCGGTCCCCATAGTGCAGGGTCTTCGCAGAGATGATGGTACCTGAGTTGCCATTACCTTGTTCTGTAATGCTGATGACCGGCCTCATCTCTGTCTTTTTCCACAACAACTTCGCTAAAGTTAACGTTAGCTGTGGCTGAGTGTAGCTGTAGAAGGCAGCGATTCTTCCAAGCTAACGTTGGCTAGCTCCTCAACATCCTCCTCTTCGTCATTCCCAGCTCTTTTAAAAAAGCTTTTTATTCGCGGGACATTTTTATAGCAGCCGCTTTCTCTCCCTTTTCCACACTTTCACTCGCTGATACAACCCAATCTGACCGGGGATCAGTTACTAATTAATTCCACTCTTTCAATCTCAACTCGTTCTTGGAAAGCTGATCTTGAATCAGTACGATGTAAACAACCTGCTCTATGCCCACCCACCTTTATCATTAGCCAATCTACACAGTGCATGCGGCCAGTCATCATACTGACTTATAAAACACACAATCACGATACTTCATTTTTTGTAAACAACTTTTATTTTATTCTGATTGGATAATTATCACCATAATGATTAATGCCCATTGGGTAATCCGGGCTTGATCGCAGTTTGCCAACAAGGGGTGCTGCCGCACCTCCAGTGCGTCTATGCGGTGTGGTGCATCTTATAGCACAACGACTCTTTGTAGCCTACTTCTGTCTCACTTTCGACTTTTTGGCTTTGTTTATTGTAGCTGGATATATCATTTGTTGCATCTAAATATGAATGAGGATAAATCGAATTGTTGTTCTTATTATTTAGGGGGGCTTAGGAACATTTTGGGGTAGCTTCAGCCCCCCTAAAATAGGCCTAACGACGTCCCTGGGGAGCGAAATAAAGTTGACGAAAGTTTAACTTTATTCAAATGAGGACCACTCGAGAACCAATCATGTCCGTGTGTTTGTGTTTGGGGGTGGGAGTCACAAAAAAAGTCTGATCAAGTTGGCGGAGGTTATAAGCGCCGTATAATGAAAATTTTGATGTGATTAAAATGTTTTCTACACGAACATCGGTACTTCTATCAACACAAATTGTGTTTTATATGACACACAAACTTAATTAGGGCACACACACCACCAAATAGACCACTTTAGATAGTTTAAACACTCAAAATGATTCAGCTAGCCGACAGGTCACCCGCTAGCATGTTCGGACATTGCATTTCATTGTAAGCATAGCAAGGCAGCTAGGCTACATAGCCAGGTTACCAGAGCATTTATGAGCTAACGTTTTACCGATGGTTTGCTGCTGTGCATTTTTACCGCCCTGTCTTCTGACAGCCCGGGACATTTAAAAAAATGTTGCGGTCTTGCTTGTTGTTTTCGCGACCACGCCCCCGAGGCAAACTTTCGCTGGCCGAAATTCGCGAGGTGTTTCGCTGTGTGGAACCCTACCGTTAGACTAAGTTTTTTTAACTTTGTCATTCAAAAGAGGAGAACGAGCGACAACGGGACCCAGCAGGCACCGGACGTCAGTTCAACATCATATCAACGTTGGACTCCAATGTTGGACTGACGTTTGATTTTAGTTGGATATGAAAATCGGGTGGACGTCAAAACCCAACGTTGGATTGACATCAATCTCCAATGTTAGATAGACGTTGGATTGTTGTTGGAAATAAAAATCAAGTTGACGTCAAAACCCAACGTTGGATTGACATCAATCTCCAATGTTAGATAGACATTGGATTGTTGTTGGATATGAAAATTGGGTTGACGTCAAAACCCAACGTTG
>CM046793.1:37019646-37072804 GCA_025617405.1 Perca schrenkii
GAGAGAGACTTACAACCTAGTTATTTCAGCGCAGTTTAAAAAAAATCGGGACATGCAGTACAGCTAGCTCAAATGACTTTGATCATATCTGCTATCCACAAGGGCCCCTTCTACAACCCTATGAAGAGGGGCTTTCCCTTGCAGCCTACTAGTGATGGCTCGTCAGAAGTCGAGGTAACGACTTCGATTATGGAAGTTCACTTTGTATCCTTTCTATGTTTAACAAGGTATTTAGACTTGTTTTTTGTTAATTTGTTTCAGTTAACGTCAGTTCTGTCAAAGGGGATGCTGTATGTTAAGACTCTTTTGGCAATATTATTCCATGAAAATTGTTTCATTTAATGTCAATGGCGTACTCAATCCAGTTAAAAGAGGAAAGATCTTCTCTAAGCTAAAGAAGGCAGGAGCAGAGGTAGTGTTCTTACAAGAAACTCATTTAAATGATGCTGAACATCTTAAGTTAATCAAAATGGGCTTTAAAGAGGTATTTTTTGCATCCTATAAACCAGCACGAAAAAGAGGAGTGGCCATACTTATATCTAAAAAATTGAACTATGAACATATTTCAGAAACGAGATATAAGGAAGGAAGATTTGTACTTATAACAGGTAAAATAGAGGGAAGGTTAGTAAGTTTTTTTTAATGTTTATGCCCCCCCAAATTCAGAGTGGAATTTCTACCGTGAAGTGTTTGATTTAATAATCACTAAAGCTCAAGGAATTTTAATTTGTGGGGGTGACTTTAACATTCGCCTAAATCCGGGTCTGGATTGCTCTAGAAATACCATGGAATTAAAACCACTGATTAAAAAGGTGAACGGCCTGTTAAAAGAGATGGGTATACTAGATGTGTGGAGAGAGCTGAATCCAAAAACTCGTGACTACTCTCACTATTCTCATCCTCATGCGACTTACTCTAGAATAGATTACTTCTTTACCTTTAAAAAGGATCTTCATTTGGTCCAAAGCTGCAAATTGGGTACGATGGATATTTCTGATCATAGTCCCATTTACATGTCGATGGGTTTAGAAAGGAAATCTAGATCCACAGTCTGGAGAATGAACTCGGATATTTTAAACAACCCCCAAACCAAATTAAATTTAGAAAATGAGATTAGATCATATTTGGAAATAAACGACAATGGGGAGGTGACACCATCAATGCTTTGGGATGCTCTAAAGGCGGTAATAAGGGGCAAGATAATAGCCATCACATCTCATTTAAAGAAACTTAGAAGGCAGAAAATGCAGGAACTTGAAATTAAATTGAAAAGATTGCAGATTGAACATAGGGCTACAATGAATCATAAGGTGAAGCAAGATATTAAGAAAACAGTTAAAGAAATAGATGATATATACTTTTACAGAATAAACTTACATTCCTAAAACAAAGATACTATGAAACAGGAGGGAAGTCATTAAAATTGTTATCTTACAGACTAAGAAAGCAACAAGCAGACAGAACGATCAATAAAATAAAAAATACTCAAACAGGGGAAATATATTGTAAATTGGAGCAAATACAGCAGAGTTTTGAAATTTTTTATAAATCTCTCGCAGCCTAAAAATAATAATGATTTGCAGATAGATGCATTGTTAGCCTCAATTTGATTTGTGTGAAGTGTCGGAGGAGCAAAATAGATTTTTGTCAGCAGAAATTACTATGGATGAGCTAAAAGTAGCCGTGTCTAGATTAAAGACAGGCAAATCCCCAGGGGCGGATGGTTACACTGCCGAATGGTACAAAACCATGTTTGAGCAACTGGCCCCGTCTCTACTAAAGGCTTTCAATTGGGTAGTACAAAAAAAGGAAATTCTACCTTCATGGAGAGAAGCAATCATTTCTGTCATTGCTAAAGAAGGAAAAGATAAATCGGAGTGTGGAAATTATCGCCCTATTAGTGTTCTAAATGTTGACTATAAACTATTTACCTCAATCTTAGCACGAAGACTAGAAAATATTCTCCCAGATCTCATTAATCTGGATCAAACAGGCTTCATCTGTCAAAGGCAAGCAGCTGATAACATTAGAAGGACCCTGCATATTCTTAGCCACGTTTCAAATCACAAAGTGGAAGCGGCTCTAGTGAGTTTAGATGCAGAAAAAGCCTTTGACTCAGTAAGATGGAACTTTTTATACAAGGTATTAAGGAAATTTAGATTTCACAAGAACTTTTCTGAAATAATGAAGACATTGTATGACAAACCCTGTGCAAGGATTAAAATCAATGGGGATTTATCAGATTCATTTCAATTGGAGCGAGGCACGAGACAAGGATGCCCCATCTCTCCACTTCTATTTGCCCTATTTATCGAACCACTAAGCCAATGGATTAGGCAGAACCACTCAATTAAAGGGGTAGAAATGGATTCGGTAGTGCATAAATTAGCTCTCTTCGCGGAGCCAACCCACAAAGTCCCTTGAGGGGTATGAGGCCGTATCGGGTTATAAACTCAATGTTTCCAAAACCCAGGTACTAACACTAAATTATGATCCACCTAGACAAATTAAAGAGAAATATAATTTAAAATGGGATAGTAAATCGATTAATTACTTAGGAGTTAACATATCAGGAGACTATTCAGATTTATTTGATTTAAACTATGGCCCTTTGATTAAGAAAATAAAATCTGACCTGACACGTTGGAACCATATCCCCATATTTGGCCTAAGTTCTAGAGTTGACTCAGTGCGAATGATTATTCTACCCAAATTATTGTATCTCTATCAGTCACTTCCGGTGGAAATTCCGAACCAACAATTTCTTGAGTGGAATAAATTAATTTCTAGGTTCTTATGGCAGGGTAAAAAACCCAGAATAAGATTTAGAACGTTACAGTTAAGCAAAGAAAACGGTGGGATAAGTCTCCCATGCCTACAATATTATTACTACGTGGCCCAATTACGACCATTAGTCTGTTGGTGTAGTCCAGGTTATCTAGCAAAATGGATTGAAATAGATCGAGGGATGATGGAAGAAACCCCGTTATCTGCCCTCATCGCAGACAACGAGCTAAGAAATAGAATGATTAAGGAAACAAACCCATTGATAAATGTATCATTTAAAATTTGGCATCAGACAATGAAAATGGGGGGTTTGAAGGACGCATCGAGAATATTAAGATGCTGTGCCTTTGATACTGATTTCATCCCAAACAGAATAGACAATCAATTTCGTATTTGGGCTAAATTAGGAATCTCAAGTTATTATTCTCTCTTCGACAAGGGTAAAATCCAAAGTTTTGATTCACTAAAGGAGAAATTTGGGGTTAACCAAAGTGACTTTTACAGATATCTTCAAGTTATGGATTATTTAGAAGGTAAAATTAAACCAGTACTGGCAAGGGCTGAGTCAGGAATAATAAAGGTTTTCCTAGCGGTATCCAAGGCCCAGCCATGTAAAAAGATAATTTCAAAGTTGTATAAGGGTTTTCTCCAAAATCAACCCGAAAATACTCTTTATATAAGAGACAAGTGGATAAGGGAAGGAGACTTAAATATTTCAGATGAAGACTGGGGGAGAATTTGTAGAGCACAGTGGCAATCCACAAGTTCAGCCACATGGAGAGAATTCTGTTGGAAGAATGTTATTAGGTTTTTTATTTCGCCGTCACAGAATAAACATCAGGGGAACGGTACTAGCTGCTGGAGATCATGCGGGGAAATGGAAGCGAACCATTATCACATTTTTTGGGGGTGTCAGAAATTGAATCAGTACTGGCAAGAGATTAAAGAAGCTTTGAAGGCTGTCTTTGGGGTAGAGATTGACTTTACATGTGAATTTTTATACTTGGCTAATATCCCCTCAGAGAGGTGGAACAGAAAGGATAAGAAGTTATTGTTAATTCTTCTAGCAGCTAGTAAAAAAGTAATTACCAGAACATGGTTAAAACCAGAGTCACCCACGGTGAAGGAATGGATTGATATAGTACATAATATATACGTGATGGAAAAATTATCTTTCTCCTTGAGAGCATTAAGGGAAGACTTCCTCCTAATATGGAGTAAATGGATTGATTACATTAAACCAGTACGCCCAGACTTCTTTTAAAAGGTGTTTATTTTTATTATTTTTTTGGAATATGGCATCTTTTGGAATTTTCTGTAAACAATAGCTCCCCATGTTCTGTTGTATATAGTTACTGTAAATAGGAGGAAACAAAGCATTGGTAACACTTGTGAAACTTGATTCCAGGCCTGAGAGAATACACTCTATTGATAACTGTTTTATTTTTATTTGTATGAATACATATATATACATTTGCATATTTTTGTTATTATCAGCACTAATACTGATTTGATGAATAGTTAATTGCTTAAACTTATAAGCGCCATTGATTTAGAAAATCATTAAGGCCTGCTTATTGTATCTCTCCTTGAAAAATGAAAAATAAAAAATTACAAAAAAAATAAATAAATACGGACGTGCGTTACCTTATGCGGTCCTGCACGAGTCTCACGCTCCTCCCAAGGTCGTCCCATATTTGTCCTAATAAGGTCCATGTTAATCAATCAATGAATATTCCAGCCTTGAAAGGAGCACTTGATCACCAATCACGAAACGGAAAAATGGGGAAAAAACACGATTCAGTGATTGTGAGATCGATGTGCTCCTAACAGAGGTAGACCATCCAAACTAAATCCTGTTTGGAAGCCTTAACCCTTGTGTAGTGTTCATATTTTTGTTACACAAACTTAATAATGTAATGTAACCGATTAAGCTCAATTACCAATGATAGATATATCATTTATGGTTCATATTTGCCATTTACTCCTGTGAAATCACATATATCTCACAGGGGTATATCATATGATCATTTTCGTTTTTTGTGAGAAAGGAAATTCAATTATTATAAAGGTAAAAAAATAGAAACAAGATTTTGGATCATTATTGGTGCAAAACCGGTGAAAGTGCTTGAAATTAACAATTTGGTAAGTTGTATCGGTAACTGTGTGGCAATAGCAGGTGCAGAAAGACAACATTCCCACACACAGACACCTACAATCAGACATGACCACATAAAGACACACACACACACACAGACACACTCTATAAACCTGTTACGCAAGAAAAAGTTGCGTGAAGCAGGGTGAAATTTGTCGTCGCAACATTCCTCGCAATAGTCGGGATTTATAAAGAATTTCCATGCGTAAAAATGTTCCCAGTTTTCCACAACCTTTTGACCACACGTGTGATCGTGCGTAATGCTCCCAAGGTTTTGTAGACTGCGTTTTAGTGAACTCCGATGGTATGCCCGTTTTCCAAACCTAACCCAGTTTTTGTTTTCCTGAACCCAACAATCCCATTCTTGCTAAACCGACCCAGATCCGGTCGCGGTGCCCGGCAAGGGGCTGCCAGCAACGGGGGAGAGGCAGGGGATCCTCCCACACCGTGCAGCGGAGGCTTTCCTCCGCTGCTCTCCCCTGCCTCTCCCCGTGAAATGCGCTGTTTGTTTGATGTGTATCTGTGTGTGTGTGTGTGTCTGTGTGTCTTTATGTGGTTGTGTCTGATTGTAGCTTTCTGTGTGTGGGAATGTTGTCTTTCTGCACCTGCTATTCCCACACAAAGTTACCAAATTGTTACATTTCAAGCACTTTCACCTGTTTTAATTAAAGGAACACGCCGACTTATTGGGACTTTAGCTTATTCACCGTAACTCCCAGAGTTAGATAAGTCCATACATACCCTTCTCGTGTCCATGCGTGTTGTAACGCTGTCTGACGGTTCCACCGGTAGCTTAGCCTAGCACAGAACCTGCAACTGGTTCCAACTAGCCTACTACTCCGAATAAGTGACAAAAAAAAAACGCCAACATGTTCCTATTCACATGTTGTGATTTGTAGAGTCACAGCGTGTAAAAATAACAAAGTCACATGACACACAGCCATCTTCTAACCGTAAACAAACTGGGAACACCCCCGAGCCCTCTAGTGTCACCGAGCTCTTTAGTGTCCCTGAGCCCCCGAGCTCTCTTGTGCCCCCGAGCCCTCTAGTGTCACCGAGCTCTTTATTGTCCCTGAGCTCTCTAGTGCCCCCAAGCTCTCTAGTGTCTCCGAGCCGCCCAGTGTTCCAGCACTGTCCAGCCCTCCGGTTCCCTGGCTGGCTAGCTGCCCCCCTGAATGCCGGCTTGTGACCGCCCCTGAGACTTTGCCGGTCTCCGGCACCCATGAGACCGCCTCTGAGACTGCCCGGGAAACTGCCCAGGAAACTCTGCCGGTCTATGGTGCCCCTGGGACCGCCCCTGGGACCGCCTCTGGGACATTGCTGGTCTCCGGCGCCCCAGAGACCACCCCTAAGACTTTGCTGGTCTCCGGCGCCCCCAACTCCATCCCTGCCTCCGTCCCTGTCACTGTGCCCGTCTCCGTCCCTGTCACTGTGCCCGTCTCCGTCCCTGTCACTGTGCCCGTCTCAGTCCCTGTCACCGTGCCCATCCTTGTGCCTGTTACCGTGCCCATCCTTGTCCCTGTCACCGTGCCCGTCTCGGTCCCCTTCACTATCTGTGTCCCTATTACTTTCCCTGCCCCTAAGCCTAAGTTTGTTCCGTCTGTGTCTGTCCTGTCCGAGTCTGTTCTGTCCGCGTCTGTTTTGCCCCAGTCCATCCCGTCTGTGTCTGAGTCTGTCCTGTCAAAGTCTGTTCTGTCCGCGTCTGTTTCGTCCCAGTCCGTTTTGTCCCAGTCTGATTCGTCTGTCTGTTTTGTCTGAGTTGGTCCCGTTAAGTTTGTCCAGTCCAGTGTCTCTGTTTTCCCCTCGAGTGGCCCCTCTCGGTTATTCCCCCCGAGTGGCTCCTCTCTGTTTTCCCCCTAGTGACCCTCTGTTTTTTCCCCAGGCCTCTCCGGTCCTCTGCGTTCCCTGTGCCCCCAGTGCTCCGTGTTCCCTGTGCCCCCAGTGCTCCGTGTTCCCTGTGCCCCCGGGGCTCTCTCTCTGTTCCCTGTGCCCCCGGGGCTCTTTCTCTGTTCCCTGTGCCCCCTGGATTCTCTATACCCAGGACCCCCCTGTGCCCCAGGGCCCCTCTGTTCCCTGTGCCCCAGGGCTCTCGGCTCCCCTGTGCCCCAGTGACTTTTCGGCCTTCACAGGACCCTTTTTCGCCCTCCTGGGTTGGTTTTTGTTCCCCGGATGCTTTTTGGATCCCTTTTGATTATTCCCCTTCGGTCCCTCTCTGCCCTCCAGGCTCTACTTTTTGGGATGTCTGGGATCCGCCCCTTGAGGGGGGGTTCTGTTGCGATCATGGACTTTTCGGTTGCCTGTTTGTATATTTCTGTTCCCTTGTATGCATTTATCCTGTTTTGTATATTTCTGTTTACCCTGTTTTGACCGTGTTATAGTTCGTGTGTTTGTTTCCCATTTTTGTTATTCTGAATTGTGTTCCTGTCGTCTGTTATCCCTGGTGTTGTCTAGTGTTGTGTCAAGTGTCTGTGTTTAGGTGATGTTTTGTCTGTTTTTCCTGCTTCCTGTTTTATTTTGATAGTCTGGTTTTCTGTCTTGTCGTGTCTGACTTTGCTTTCTGTTTTCCCTCCTTTGTAATTGTCCTGCCCCGCCCTGGGACCTTTTCCATCAAGCAGGCTACAGGCAAAGCCAAGCTTAAATGGCCAAGTCTGGCTAATATGAGTGAGAGTTGGGTTCCATCAAAGAGGCTGAGATTAGCCCCAACTCAGTAACCATGGAAACTATGACTCTGGCTAAGCCTCAACCATGGCTAAGCCAGAACCGTGGCTCAGGTTTCCGTTCCATCAATCTGAGCCTCAACCCTGTTCCACCAAGGTGGCTAATGTGAATGCCAGCCAAGTAACCATGGTAACTTATGCTGCCGGGCAAACCTGGTCTGTAGCAGGCTAAAAGTGAAGCTTAGCACCATCTATGATCAAAGAATGTCCAATAAACAGAACAGAGTCACACAAAATAATATGTAAAACAAAAAAATATTCTTTTTTATTATTTATAATAATTATATATTATCTATAAGTACATTAAAGAACATTATCACAATAAATAAAAAAGACAAATAAATACAAAATTAAACTAATTAGCAAACAAAATATAATAAAAAGAAAATTGAGGCATTGAAAATAAAATGGTTATGTTCGTGGGTCACGCAGGTCAGGCTGTGGAGACAGAATGGAACATTAAATACAGTAAGAACAATGACCTTTTGCTGTGCATTTGGATTCATACTTACATCCTTTTCCATCTTCCTGATCTCAAGTTTGATCTTCTTAATCTGTAGCCTCTTATACTCTGTTGCATGGAGGAGATACCGCTTATAAATTGCACGGATGTCCTATGATAACTTAATGTGTCAGTGCAACCAACTATGCAGTTAATGGTGGGTAAAAGGGAATGGCTACTCACTTCACTTCGTCCAGCAGATGTAGTCCTCTTGCCAGCTGGGGAAGGCCTAGGTTCCTGCAGGAGGGTGTGTGGTACATTATTAAGGTGTGATTTCAACATTTCAAACACAACCAGTACATTAATGATTAGGCTTACATCTTGGAGCTCACTGTCTCGACCGGTGAGGGTTTCATCATCGTCATAGTCATCATCATCATCATGTGGCTGTTGGCTTGGGCCTTCTCCCTGCAAATAGAGAAACAGTTAAATGGGGGAGAGGGAGGGGGCTGACTGCATGTAGTGCAATGTTTCAACAGGTTAGGACCTACTGGGTCGACTTGGGTCCCGGCTGCATCCTCAATGTGCACTTGTGGTGGGTCAAGGAGAATAATTTGATCCCCTGTCACTATCAGACACACAGGTGCATAGTTAGTTATCCCTAATGAGGGTCTGTCACCAGAATATTCATTGATTGATTAACATGGACCTTATTAGGACAAATATGGGACGACCTTGGGAGGAGCGTAAGGTTCGCGCAGGACCGCATAAGGTAACGCAAGTCCGTATTTATAACGAGAAGATTGCGTACCGGTGTGCGCCGCAAGGTGTTATAAATCAGAATATTGTTTTTGCGTATGAAATTTCTGACTTTTTTGCGTACGAAATCTTTCAGAATAGAATCTACATAGAATATATGATGAAAGAATTAGGTGATGGAGACATTAACAAAATTAAGGAAAAGTTATATCTCATTTTCTCTTCTTCCGAAGGTAAGAAGTCAACTTTAAAATTTTAAATGAAATCTACCCAACAAACAAATTTTTAAGACACTAATTTGACACTTTTGACACTAATAACTGTGTTTTCTGTGAAAAATAAATCCTAGAACATGTTTTATTTTACCTGGATATTTTCATTACCTAATTAAATTTCATAATGCATGTCAGAGGAAATGTAAAGTTAATGTATTGGCTGAATAACTTTGTTGATTGACTGACTACATTTTGTATACAAAAAAAGACTAAGGTCTCGACCACCCCTTGCTAATGCGCCAAATGGTCTAGTCCATCTGCATTGGCCCTCATTTATCAAAAGTGCGTAGACCAAAATTCCAGCGTACACTTGGCGTACACCCAAAACCACGGTGACTTTGAGATTTATCAATATGGACGTTGGCGTACGGCACGCTCAAATCCCACGCCAGCTCAGGAGGTGGTGTGGTGGTACGCACGTTTTCAGTTAGTGCGTAAATGCGCAGAAAAACAATTCCTAACACCACAAAACGCACTGACAAACTAAAAGAAGGCCGCTATGCGCCGGTATGCAACAGGACAAGCGCTCTCCGTCAGCTGTTGTCTCGTTCCGACTCATGAAAACAAACAGGAGTAAAATAAAAGACCCTGCATAAACTCCGCTACCGTGTGTTTATTTAAATATAAGTACACCTACATATGTAGGCCTAAGAGATTGCAATAGAAGCCTGTATATTACTATTAGGACAATAGAAAAATGTGTCGATGTATAAATTAAATAAGCTAAACTTCAGCTGGAGCCTTTAATACCAATTTTCATGCTGCCAAATAGTACACACTTTAATGCAAATGAACCGGAGATATCAGGGTTTCAATCTCCACCTCTGAAAAGTGCCGCTTCTCAGCCGAATTACGTCTCGCCATGTCGTGAATTGTAGGGGCGAGGCCTCAAAACCCAGAATATATTGGGGCGTGCTATTCTAATGACGATCGTTTTCAGCCGCGGCATTTATCAAGGGCAGGTATTGCATACACCTGGATTTCAAAGGTACGTACAGCTTCATATATCAGGCGGTGAGAGGAGTGTAAGCATAATCTTACGCCAACATATACGCCCGTTTCTACGCAAGATTGATAAATGAGGGCCATTGTGTTTACGTTAGTTCAGTTGAGTGTCTGGTGGAGTGCAAACTTCTGCTGTAGAAATGTCTTTCTCAAAGAAAGCCAAATCATGCTACCAAAAAAGAAAAGAAAGACAGGAGAAGGAGAGAAAATAAAATGAGGGGAAACAATTGGTAACTGACTTCTTTTCAAAGAAAAGTGAGCACAAACTAGAAAACGAAATCCATGGTGCTAAACTGCTTGAATATCTCCGCGACCGTTAGTGTTTAAAATTAACTGAGACAACCCATTGAAAGAGCAGAACATACACTTTCAAATGATAATTTGGTTATACATGTAATGTCTATAATTAGCAATAATAGGCTAATCAGTATCATAGGTAGCTTGGTAGCTTGTCGGTAGATACATATCATGTCAACATTACACAGTTTCAGAAACTGTCACACCAGGGAGTGGAGTAGCAACAGACCCCTCATCATCCTCTTTGGATTTGGGACAAGGTGAGCTTATATCAAAATTAAAGCAAACCATGTTTAGCCATTTTGACTGAAAGGTGTTAAGTAACGCTAACATGTTAGTGTGTTTTATTATATTAGGTTACAATTAGGATAAGAGGTTAATATCAGATGTATCCTTCATAGAGAAAGATGATAACATAGGGCCCAGGATCTTGTGCTACACCCCTGTTTTAAACCCTCCCTCATCCATTGGAAGAATGAGTTACATCTTTTTTGTAAGTCATTGAAAAGGGTTAAGGATAAAAAAAGCCCTTCTATTTTCAATTTATTTTCTCTTATATTATTCTTTATGTTGATTTGTAAGGTATAAGCTCCTAGATCAGATCAGTTTTTTTAGGTGGATTTGTGATTGTGCCTTCTTTGTTTGCATATCTGTATTCTAAAAGAATGAACAATAAAAAAAAATATTTAATGTATTTTCAGAGCTCTGAGAAGACAAAGAACCAAATTAAAGATGATGGTAGTTTGTTTCCATTTTTCTTTTAAAGTGTCAAACAGAAGACAGAAGGTTTAATCTTGGAGTGTAAATGTAAGATGTCAACTGTTTTTTTTTTGTCTAAAGGTGAAGTTAATAGACCAATAGAAGTTTATATTAGACCAATTATCATATTAAATCAGACCACTTTTCTTTCTTTCTCTCTCTCTATCTATCTGTCTATCTATCTCACTAACATACAAAACACACATCTTCTCTCTCAAGTTATTCATTTGATTTGCGTCATGTGCACAAAAACACAAAGAAGCAGTCGTTGGGCTCAGGCTCGCTCCAACATTATTAAATGTGTAGAAAACAAATCATAGTAAAAATGTACATAACAACATACATAACATTAAATATATTAGTGGTAGTGATTAGTGACTTCTGTGAATACACAAACAAAACGTAGGTTTTCTTTCCAGGTTTGGTCCTTCGCACCTCGGGACTGGGTCAGCTAATAGAACTAGCTAATGCCGGCTAACCACAGCTGATATTATTCAATAAAATCCAGAAAAATTGATCTTTTAATATTTGAATTTTCACCATGTATGTAGAAGTAAAAACTGCTTTAAATCTAGCTTTTGGGGGCTCAGTTCTTAATGTAAACATGAACCTGGTGCAATATAAAACATGTCTGAGGGATCCTTCTTGCTTGTATAATTTACAGCAGATGTTCTCTGCAAATCTCTTTTATATACAAGCTTAAACTGGTATTGTAACTAAAATTTCCCTAACCTAATTGTAATCAAATCTGGACCTTGTGAATTGAAATCTACAATGAATGCAATTTACATGTGGAAATATGCTGGCTCTATACACGCTAAAAGTACTGATTATCAAAGATGGGGACTCGAGTCTGAGACTTGGATTCGAGTCGCACTTAAGTCGCACAAACAGCTGACTTCAGACTTGACTTGGATTCGACCCAAACGACTTCAGACTTGACTTGA
The DNA here is from genome assembly GCA_025617405.1 of Perca schrenkii. Classification (NCBI taxonomy): domain Eukaryota; kingdom Metazoa; phylum Chordata; class Actinopteri; order Perciformes; family Percidae; genus Perca; species Perca schrenkii. The sequence goes on from CM046793.1 coordinate 37,031,793, forward strand.
GACTCGACCCAAAAGACTTCAGACTCGAGCTTCGAGACTCGACAACATGTTTTCATGCAATTATTGCTTTTTAAATTTATTCATGTATTTCTATTTTCTTTTATTGGCGCATATACGTTGGGGAAACGTATGACGAGCTGCATGTCCCCTGCCCGTTGCCATAATCTGCAACGTAACGGATGCGTTATGCCTTAACGCATCCGTTAATGCAACCAGCGCACTCGCATATATAAAAAAAAAAAATAGACGATGGCGACACCAAGTCCTCCCGGAGTTGTGCCTTTTGTCATTAGTTTTGTTTTCAATAACTTCGTAAATAGTGGCAGTAAGAGAACCGCTACGTGCAAGGTATGTGGCACCAAAATAAATGATGCCGGATCAACAACATCGGACTTCATCAGGCATCTCAAAACGCACCTATAGGTCAGTCACTCACACGCTAATGTGAAAGAGACATTTAGCATATATCGTCACAGGTAACAAGCTAACCATTGCAAAGTGTTGTGCTAATGCTGGGAACAGGCACATTATATCTTTATAGTTAGTAGTTGCTGAGCCTCAGACACCCATGGCGCACAGGAGGCGGGACGCATGGATCCATCTCCCCAGGAAAAAACGCTGTGTCAGGGGGGCAAACTCACCGACACAGGTCGGTGAGTTTTCCACCAAAATGGATGATTTGTAGGCTATTAAGTATACAAGGTGTACCCCGGTCCACCAAACACTGGGTCTTAATCAGAGGTGGGTAGTAATGAGTTACATTTGAACTATAATTTGCCTAAAGATGATTATTCTGTATTTATTTGTCTGATTGAATGCTTGTGTTAAAAAATAAATCAGACGTTACTCAACAGTTACTCAGTACTTGAATAGTTTTTTCACCAAGTACTTTTTTACTATTACTCATTATTTGGATGACTACTTTTTACTTTTACTTAAGTAAAATTTTTGGCTACTCTACCCACCTCTGGTCTTAATTCTGCACATATTTCTGTTATTTCATTATTTCATCCATGCGTGGCGCAGCGGATCCGTGCGCACTGTCACCTGCCGTGGAGACGCTGGCCTCACTAACCTCTCCTCCTCTGAGTCGGGTCTCCCTCACACTGCACTCAGTTTTTCTGAGCGTACTAACACTTAGAAAATAAATAGCATTACATCAGTGAGTTCAAACTGCTTATTGTGCGTAATTTGGAGATGCATGTCATTCTGTAATTGGTGTGGCGCTGCCACTAATCTCTTGATTTCCACTTCGACATTAGACATTTTTTTGAATGAAAGAGTCGTTATATTTAACGTATATCATCACAGGTAACAAGGTAACCATCGCAAAGTGTTGTGCTAATGCTGGGAACAGGCACATTGTATCTTTATAGTTGTATCTTTATGATGTGACAGACTTAGGTTAACATTTCACCAGGTCCGAGGGCTAGAGGGATGTGTTAAGTAGACCCCATAAAGTTACCTACAACTGATTTTAATACTGTACTGTCTGGACATGCTTTGAATTCATAAGATTTATGGGACAGATCAGATGGCCAGAAACTTGAGACTTGACTTGGACTTGTGGCAGAATACTTGAGACTTGACTTGAACTTGCCCCTCAAAGACTTGAGACTTGACTTAGACTCAAGCTCAAAGACTTGAGACTCGACTTGGACTTCCAAAAAATGACTTGTGAACATCTCTGCTGATTATTTACATGGAGTCTGGTGATGGCTCTATACACGCTAGTCTGTAGGATGAGATTTGTCTCTGCAGCTCCAAAATACTTAATTCAGAATGGTTTGAAAGGGGTGATAGAATGGTTATATAGGGTATTTCACGCTGTTCCTTAAGGTCTCCTAATAGGGTCTGTAACATTGGTTGGGCTGAAAATGACTCTTTTGCTGTTTATTTGGCCCTAATGCTAATGCTGTTAAATGGGACTGGACTGAAACGAGAGCTTTTTTGCCTTATATGGTCTGCTCATGAATACTTCAATGAGCTGCACGCTGATTGGTTGAGCTTAGCACGCAAACAAAAACAGACAGAGACACACACGTTCCCCTCTATGCCCCCTGCCGCCACACACACACACACACACACCCTTTTTTCCTCAGAGGCAGCTTTCTTCACACTGTCCGTTAGCGTTCCAAACTACAGACATGTCCAGGCATGCCCGCTATGCCGCTGGCTTCAAACCATAGACTGTTAATATTAATGGACAGAGTTTGGTTTGTGGAGAGCTGATATGAGTCATCGAGTTTGCGTTTATGGGCGCAGCCATCATGGTTGCGGATGTGACGTTTTTAGACGAGAAGGAGGAGTGGGGGAGGAGCCGTAGACTGTTGGGCGGTATCTGACATTTTTCTTTATTTTTTTGAGTTAGCAACGCTGCTTACACCCTTCGTTACGTTACCTTACACACGTTCACTGGCAATCTGGATGCAACTTCTGCTAAAAAGTTACCATACATAATTTGAGGTAAGATTGAGCTTCTCTACGTTTTAAATATATCTTTGTCCCATAGTTATATTACATATAAGAGGAGTCACATTGTAAAGTAAATGTATCTGATGTTACCATGTAAATTGTCTGTAACGTTAGCTAGCCACTTATGGTAAAACATGCTAACGTTAATTTTTTGCAAATTGAAGTTTAGCTACGTTTTCCTAATTTAAACGTTGCTTTTAAGAGCTAACGTTAGCAGAAATAAGATCATTTATCTGAGTTAAAGTTACACTAAAGAACAATACACTGTTGTTAATTCATCTGTATTCTAATGAAGTACAGTTACATGCAAGTGTGCATAAATATATTTAACTATGAGGGGCTCAAATGGAAATTGATGACTCTTTTTCTTTCTTTCAGAAATAGGAGTGTGGAGAGCCATGATGGCATGTGCACCCACCCAATGCCTCAGAATTAAGTAATAGTTACTTTTCTTTTGCTATTTATTGTACAACATCAAACTTTTATAGGACTTTTGTTTTTGTAAAACTAAGCCAAGGTAATAATGCATTTTCAAATAACTCTGTGTAATTAAGAGTGCTGGTCATTTATTCCTTTTCTCTATAGCCTAAAATATGATATTTTCCTCACTATTACAATGTGTTTGTCCATCCTTGGCACTGAAGATATACATCTAGTGGTTCGGCTGGGGTGGTCTGCGGTGTAGGAGCCTTCTCCCTTTTTTTCCCAGTCCCTACAAAGAAGAGCAGCCCCGGATGTCCTCCTTGTTCACTGTGGTGGGAATGACCTGGGAAATGTCAAGGGCGTCAACCTTGTCGCAGGAATAAAGGAGGACCTGCAGCACCTCCACCTGCAGTATCCAGGCATTAAGTTAATCTTCTCTGGCATCACCCAGAGATGCAGGTGGAGGGCTGTTGCCAATGCGGGGAAGATCGACAAGGCTCGCAGTTTTTTTTCCACTGTGCATTACAGACAACCAACAGACTGTCACACCATGCTCACTGTAATTGTAAAGGCAGCTTTTATTTCTTTACCCAGGCATTTGGACTTGACTGAACAGTGCTGCACAAGGGCTTTAAGCTTAATATGTTAAGATATATTTTTATATTGTGGTTTGTAATGTCAACCATTTCTACTGTAATTAACAATGTGGCACTAGTGATTCTACTAAAATTTCAACTACCTCTTTTTATTATGCAGACTTCACTTGTGACAGTGAAGTTTGCCTTTACCTTGACCTACAGCAGTGATTTATGTGTGGAATTTACACTAGATTGTAAAAGGTGAACTACATTATTTAATTCATCAATATAATGTTAAAAATATTGCCAGTGTTGTTTGTGTTTTGAAGTTAATGCCCATTTCAATGTGAAATAAAGGTCTTTCTAACCGGCAATTTCCACTTGATGCGGAACGTCTCCGGAACGTCGACGGAGTCATTAGGTTTCCATTAAAGTCAGTGTGTGTATTTTCACTGACTGCGGAACGTCTGCGTCCCGACTCCGTCCCAGTTCCGTCAGTCCGCAGTCCTCCGCAGCAGATACGCAGAGCTTCTATTTTTGACGGACGACGGAGAGCTCCGCAGCAATTCAGCACACGGCAGATAGTACGGGACAGGAAGTCGAGCACAGAAACAAAATAAATATCCGGTTAATTTTCAAAATAAAATACATCGTGCTCACGGCGGATCATATTTCCCTGCACTACACCTTGAAAACAGCACAGAGTCGTTTCCCCTCTACTCCTCTGGATGGAAACAAACTGTTCTTGGTTTTGTGGTTATATTCTACGTGAATTCACGAGAACTTGTGGGTCCTCGTGACTACAGCTGTCAGTCACGGCCGCAGCCGTTCCGCAACAAATCCGGACCCGGTGGGTATTGACGGACGGCGGAGCACGCAGCAGACACGCAGCGGAGCCGGTCCGCAGCCGTTACACATCCAGTGGAAATCCCCGGTAAAGCTACATTTGTTGTTTTTCTGAAGTAACTATAGGAACATGCAGTATTGTAGTCATACAAGACATTGGTAATTTGATAGAATTTGTAATTGTCTATTTTGGCTTTAATCAACATAAATGATTTCTTAAATGTTACCATACTTACTTGAATGTTGAAGGATCAGCAAAATGTAGTTTGTGCTTTTCTTGTGTCTTTACGTACTTGTCAATTGTAATCACCATTAAAATACTTAACCAAAATTCTTTTAGATTAATTTATAGGAATATATTTAATTTTGAAATACATAGTCAAGTGGTTAGTAGGTAATTGGAAATGCACTAGGTGCTGTTTAATCAGTGTAGGGTTATTGGAAATTCATTATAACAAAAGTATGATCACAAATTGCAAAGAAAAAATAAACAACTTATTCAATGTAATGTTTAAATCAATGTACCTTATATTTACTGCACTGGCGTTATTAAAGTATGAAAACTAAAAAACATATAAGGACATCCAATGTCTAACAGTTTAATCCTATACATAAAATATCTAAATTATATGCCTAATACATATTTCTAAAGTGTTAACTGTTAGGTTTGAATGGTGAACAGAACCCAAATGCAGACAGAACGCAGAGCCAGGAGTGTGAATTAACAGGTTTTATTTAAAGTACTCAAGTATCGAGTCCAGGTTTCTGAGGGGGAAAAAGCACGTCCAAGTTTCCAGGATGGAGAACGGGTCCGGTGGTTTCTGGGAAGGAGCGGGTCCATCAGAGGAAGATAGCAGGCCGGCTAGTGGTGGGGGGGTCCAGTGATGGTGGTTGTCTGGTCCGGTGGATGGCAGGAGTGAAGCGGTAGCAGGAGTCAGGTTCCAATGGCAGTTGAGGCACAAGAGAAAGGATAAGGACAGGCAAATACACAACTGACTCAACAGATAGCAAGGTTTGTCATGAGCAAGACTAACTGTGGTCGTCTGGACTATGATCTGATGCAGAGTGGAGGAACAACCCGGTATATGACGCAGAGGTTGATTGTGGTAAAAGACAAACGTGTAGTTAAGGCATGGTAGATCACAATGAATTATATTAATATATGAGCTTGTACATGAATCTATGCTTCAGTTGAGGACATGCAGTATTAAGTAAACATACTCCTACATATCAAATGTATCTTAGACAATGTGTATTGTACGCAACACTTGTTTAATGATATGTACATTTTGGTGATAAACCAAAAATGTGTGCACAAAAAGCACTTGCAAATATAGATTGTAACATGTATGTGACTCATCTTAAAACAGACTAATGTGCTGACAGAAGGTCTATAAATAGATTAGTAGACAGTAAGTGGAATAAAGATATCAGTGTAACAGCATCAACAACAGTGGTTAATAACTCCTGCAACAGTATGCTTGTTAGGTACATTAACAGTCTGAAATAATGTATTTAGAATTTTTTGAGAAAAAATCTTACATAGTGATGGTCCAATATTGAACCTGGTGCTTTATACAATACATTTGGCTGCAGAACTGAAGATTTTTCAAGATAGAACACAAATGTAACTTTACAATAATATATATATTTCTTCATGTGCGACATTTTATCGCAAAAACGCATATAGTTTAAATAACTCACCGTTGTCGGGTCCAGCCGCTGAACTACACGTTGTAAACAGCCATGGGCTGCTTGCCTGGTCCTCCCGGTAACGTTAGCTAGCAGTTAGCAGGGTTAGCATGGCGGCGTTAGCCAGGACCAGTCGGGATCACTTTACTGGCCATGTCTCAATTGTTTTTGCGAGTAACCAACTCGGGTACTCTAGCTATATAATTCAATATGAGTACACAAATGTTGAAATGAAAAAAAATGCCCATCCCTACTGGCTGTGATAAATTAGCCTGAAGCTAATGCTTACCTGTTCAGGAGAAAATAAGCCAACTCAGCGTGCTTTTGGGCTCTAAGCTGTCTCCATCTTTCAAATACAACTCCAATATTTACCAGAGGGTTGTTACGTCTCTGGTCACGCAACTGTTAGAAACATGCTGTTTTCTTTTTTTATGTCATGTAGAATATATTTCCGTTGATCCTGTTTGTTTGTTTGCTGCTTTCATGGCTGTACTACCGTTACAGCTGTAGCGCGCTGGGTTCACGTTTTTACAGGTATATCTGGCAACCCGGCCTGGCTGTCAAACTGGGCTGTTGAAAACAACACACAGATCAAAACATAAACAGAAATTCCGTCACGGAATGTACATTTCAAAAAGAAAAAATACTGAAATTAGCATTGTTGTCAGAAAAGATAGTATTCAGTTTAACATGTTTCCTTAATATCTGATGAGGCATTGGTGTCATTTTTGGATTTATTACAGTACAAATATTACATATTGGACCTTTAAAACTAGCGATTGAGACCATAAACTCTTCATAAAAATGTGAACTCGGGTAGTAAATCAAGTGAGTCACTTTCTCATAGACTTCTACAGAAGCCAACCTCCTTTTGCAACCGCATGTGTCGCCCCCTGCTGGAATTCAGATATAATGCAGGTTTAAGGCACTTCAGCATTTGCAGCACTTTGCCGAACCGGATGCACTATCCACTATACAGTCTATGCTTCAAACTTGATTTCTGCCCCGAGCCCCCGACACAAACTCAACTAATCTTACTGTACAAAGCACCAGATACAGAGTTTCGTTACAGTCTATTCATCCTCCTGTGTGTTGTGCGCATACACACACACCTATGTAAGGTTGGGCATCGTTTGGATTTTAACGATTCTGATTCTGATTCCAATTCCGATTCTTCCTTTCGATTCCGGTTCTTATCGATTCTCGATTCCGATTCTTTGAGTGGTGGAGTTGAAACGGGTCAGATGCTTATTTCACAAATAAGAGGAAAGTTTTATTTTGATTCAGAGGTGGGTTGCAGTTTTACTGGGATTTTTCAACATAAAATAAAGATACACTAGAGCACCGTTTACTGTGCTCCATGGCTGCAACACAACAAGCGCCTGGCCGCTATGGAAACCAAAACTTGCGCATGTTAAATTTGGAACCCATGATCAGATTTGAAACCAAATCCTCCAAACGATTCCAATAAAGAAACGATTCCGATGGAATAAAAATTTTTGAAACGATTCCAAGTAGGAATCGGTTCTCGATGCCCAACCCTACACCTATGCTTTCGGCACTGTTCGCTAAGGATCCATGTTGGGAAAAAAAAGTTTACGTACCGTGAACCGCTGCCGGCAGGCAGCTCCTGCACACCACCCATTGCGAGTCCACTGCGCCACTGATTTAAATCCACATGTCCCGCTCAATTGTCTGATATCTACTCCTTTTCTCTGGGCTAGTATTCCGTCAGTTAGTGGCCTATGTAAATTTTGGGGCGTTACAAAGATATTAGGTAGAGTCAAATGAAAAGGAGTTGGGAAGTTGACGTCAACTTTTAGCTTTGTTCAGATTCGCTCATTTTCAGAGGCAGTTTCAAATTGTGAGATTTGCAGAGGAAAGAGGTGTCAATGGGATTTTGAGGTTCTATGTATGTCCTATTTTAGAACAGCTCTAATGCCCTCTAGTCTCAACCCCCTCAAATATTTTTCTTATTGGATCTGCACAAATCACATAGGTGACCCATTTTAGTTTCAAAACAGCGAATTTCGCCATAAGGTTTGGAGGTTGCATGCCTGCCCGTTGTCACTGGGTCTAACGTTAGAGATCCGCTGACTCACTGCCGTTGGGTCTAATGTTAATGGTCCACTGCCCCACTGCCGATGGGTCTAATGTTAAAGGTCCGCTGACTCACTGCCGCTGGGTCTAACGTTAGCGGTCCGCTGACTCACTGCCGTTGGGTCTAACGCAGGGGTCTCAAACTCAATTTACCTGGGGGCCGCTGGAGGCAGAGTCTGGGTGAGGCTGGGCCGCATCAGATTTTCCACAAGAAAAGCTTTGTTAAAAAAATCCCAATCTTCTCAAATCTCTTTAATTTTATTATTTATATTCTTTTATCCCGCCGCGTATACGCATCACTTTGTTTTACTTTGTCAGAGAGAGACCTCATATTAACTCTCTAAGTGGCATTGACGTGTATGTTAACTATATATACTGTATATAGCCTATTCTAGGGGGGTCCGGGGGTATACCCCCCGGGAAAAAAAGTTTGAAAAATAAACCATTAAATGGCAGTTTCTGGAGAGTTTTGTGCAAATAAATGGAGAAATTGAGTCTTACATGATATGTGCAAAACTGCAAGGTTAAGAGCCTATACTTGCATTGTTGTAGTATCAACAGGTATTAGGGCATTTGGCATTTACATTACTGTTAATCAGTCATCACTTTATTACACATTGTATTACCTTGTTATGATATAAGAAGTGACCCATACAATGTGCCAAACATAATGTGCCACATGAAGAGACAGACATGCAGCACGACAGTAGCAACAGCTGAGAAGATTTGTGTCTGCGGTGACCATAGACAGTATATAATGGACCAATAGACCCCGTTGCTCTGGACGGAGACCAGTGAAGGCTATTAGAAGCACTTTTCCGGTGATGGCCAGCTTTACTGCGCAGCCTCCAACTGAGAGAATGTGACGTGGGCAACGTGTCTGAAAGTTGTAAGTCTTCTGGTAGCTGTGCCAAGAGAAATCTCAATCATTCCCAATCTTACAGAGTGTAGGTGTATAACATATATATATGGAGATAACATAGACACAGGCTAATTATTGCTAACTAACATGCTAGTTAACATTGGTAATTAAACCTAAACAGCTCATGTAAATCGAAACTGCCTGCGAGCTTCTCCTGTACTATACGGTAATTCCTCTACTATGCGACAGTAAGTCACTTGGTTATAACACAATCGTTAGCTTATTTTTACAAAAACGTCTGCTACGGAGCCATAATATGAGGTACAAGGTAATGGAGCCTTTTATACATTGTCGTGTTTCTTTGGAACTAAACAACGGACAAATAGAGTCTTCAAACATTTCTGATGTAAAGTTATTCGCAGTCAAGTGACGTAAAAAAAAAATGGCGGTCAGCGGAATGCTAACAGGAGGTGATGGCCTGTTAGCAACAAAATGGCGCCATAGATGGCTCGAGTTCTGAAGCGAAGCTTACCCCCTTGGTGGTGACCAGGTCCACCTCACACAAACTTCTTCTCCCATTCTCTCTCTTTACACACACGCACGCGCACGCACGCACGCACACCGAGTGGGGCTCTCCGATGCACGGAGGTGAGCCGGGGCCAGCTCGGAGCCCTACCGCTGGCGGCGATGCGAATGCAAGGACCGGTTCCACGGCTTGGTCAGCGACATGAACTCGTAGCGGCCGGTGGAGCTTCCAACCGTTCTTCTGATTGTTCTCATCTCAGCTGCGCCGAGACAAAATAGACATGCCATTTCAAACATCACTTTCATAAATTTTTTTGTCACATATTTAGACTGCAAGCAGGCACATCCGGACAAACGAGCAGGCTTATGTGCCGGGGCCGAGCCCGGGAGAGCCCCGGCCCAATTTAACCCCTCGTTATATACATTTATACACATATATGTATACGTATAATGTCCCGCTGGGCAGCAACTTAAAAAAAGTGAAGTGTTGTGAACGCAGCGCGCTGGGACGAATTTCCGCATCTGCCCAATAGAAACGAGGCAGCCAGCAGGCACGGAAGAACGCTGCTGTAACTTTCACTCATTGAGGAATGTTTCTCTGCTTGCATCAAGTCCGGCCGATGTCCCACCCCCGTGAGCCATATACCCCACCGTGATTGGTAGGTTCGTTCAGCTCCGCACACAACACTGTAAAGTACAATAAACATCACACTCGCGGGCCGCACTAACATTAACTTTCATATTAAGGCGGGGGCCACAAACTATCGGCCGCGAGTTTGAGACCCCTGGTCTAACGTTAGCGGTCCGCTGACTCACTGCCTCACTCATTCCCTCCGAGAACGTCTCCCGAGTTGCGTCAGGTGGCTCTCCTCCCAGCAAGCTTCAACACAGTTTACGGCCCCACTGATGTGTATTGTCACTGGACAACTAACAACAATCGCCATTTTGTTGCGTATCCATCAAATGACCACGGCAAACAGTCCAATGGCCTTTGTATCCATTTTATTTCTATGTGAGGACACCATCAAGACTCCAGAGACTTGATGTTCATTCCATACTAGGGGTGGTACGGTTCATGAAAAAACATCAGAACCGTTCGGTCCGCTTGTGTCGGTTCGGAACGTGTGTGTGCCGCACGGTTCGACGCATGCGCAATGTGGCCTTGTACCCGTCAGGTGCCCCGTATGTGACCTCAGTGTGTATCCCTTTCGCGTGAAAGAAGAGGTGTGAACAAGTTACCAACAAAACGTACAGCGAAAGACATTTCAGGCCGTCATGTCAACCTGTATACATTTTAACATCAATGTACGCTGTAACGTTTTTTCACTCGCTGAAGCGGCTGCAGTTTAGATCCTGTCAGGTCTCTACAGCGGGCGGGGCTGCTCAGTTTCTCCCCGCGACTGACGCGTGCACACACACAAACACATACACACAGTGGATGCAGGAAAAAAATGGAGGAGACGACGTATACAGGAGGGCCTGACAGCTACGGTCGTTATTGTAAGTGCAATGATTAGTCCAATAAGTACTTTATAAAACCGTATGTGTGTACCAGCCCAGGATAGGAAATGAACTAACAATGTAAACTGTTTTTATGTTTAACGTATTCTGACTTATTTAAAAGACGGAGCTTTAAGAGTTCCTCTCTTTTTCTTTTAAAGGATAATTTTTGTAAGAGCTACACAACAGCAGTTTTATAAATCCAAGTTATTTCAATTGATATTCTGTAATATTTCAATCTTCATGTGCACAAAAGGCACATAAGTTCCTGTAGATGGCAATACACATTCTCCTTTATTTTGCCAAATAAATGAAAAGCTTGTTGAAATGACGACAATGTCTTCCGTCTTGGTGTATCAAAATCTCAGCTAGCTTTCCTCAGAGATGGTCTTAATAATGTGCTTAAATTCAATTCAAATTCAGTTTGTGCATGATTAGGCTACATAATATAACTATATAATGATTTAAAGGGGTGATAGAATGATTATATAGAGTATTTCACACTGTTCCTTATGGTCTCCTAATGGGATATATAACATTTGTTGGGCTGAAAATGGCCTGGTTGATATTTTATTGGCCCTAATGCATCCCTGTGTTTTGGCTCTATTTGAAACAAGAGCTTTTCTTCCAAATATGGTATGCTCGTGAATATTTAGATGAACTGCGCGCTGATTGGTTGAGCGAATTGCCATAGGCAGACATTAGAGATGCGCGCTGATTGGTTGAGCGAATTCCCAATACACACACATTAGAGAAGCGACAGAATCTCATATTCCAGACACTGCAATGTTTCATTACCAAATTCACTTCTGAGACTTTTTTATGTGAGAAATCAACTATATAAAGCTCAAATATGGGCCGTTTTACGAGAATTGATGGCTAATTGCAAATATGGTAAGACTTTGTGTCGGACTTCAGCACCGGTGCTGCTGCCTCGCCGCACGGCCAGCCTTCCTTCACAGACCCCGGCCTGCTGTGAGCTCCGTTAGGCTGGCAGTCCTGACAGAGCTCCAGGGCCTGCAGCTCCCCTCTTCCTGCTAGCTAAATGGCCCGTTGTGTGAGAGTGAGAGCGCGGTCAGCGAGCTTGTTACACCAGCAATCTCTTACCACATGTTACACACAATGTCACGCCACTTAGCTATACAACATCTAAATGTCTTATAAACCTAACAACGGTGTCCGATTTCAAGTTAATATTTGTGAAGTTTAGCTAGGTGTTTCGTTAGCTGCGACTGTCCCTTCAATCCTATCTATGTGTAGCTACAAATCACGGCTAGTTAGCTTCAGTTTTGGTCGTAATTGGTAGTAATTCGCTATAGCTAGCCTCCTCTAGCTATAGCTCCATCCAGCCGCAGGCTCTATCAATGAGACTCGCGGACAAGAGGCGTGTATTTCACCGATCGTTTGTTTAAATAACTCAACACATTATAATTACACACATTATAAGATTAAATGGAACCTGTGGTAAGAGATTGCTGGCGTAACAAGCTCCCTGACCGTGCTCTCACTCACACACACCTGGCATTAGGAAGAGGGGAGCTGCAGGCCCTGGAGCTCTGTCAGAGCACCAGCGTTAATAATCCATTATCCAAAAACCGGTGACTTTGCGCGGGTATGGAGTGCTGTCGGCTGCTAGCCCTAACGGAGCTCTATTGAGCTCAGAGCAGGCCGGGGTGTGTGAAGGAAGGCAGGCTGGGCGGCGAGGCAGCAACACAGGCAGCACCGGCGCTGAACTCCGACACACAGTCGGACAAAATTTGCAATTAGCCATCCATTTTCGTAAAACGGCCCATATTTGAGCTTTACATAGTTGATTTCTCGCATAAAAAAGTTTCAGAAGTGAATTTTGTAATTGAATAGCAGAGATCTGCGCGACCTAGATTCAGAAGACTACCTGATCTCAGGTCAGTTGTGTAGCCTATGTAAATGTTGGGGCGTGACCGTTCTCTTAATACACCCATGGGCTGACAAAGGTTCCGGTTTTTGGGAGGTTGACGACAACTTCCAGCTTTGTTGGGATTCGCCCGTTTTCAGCGGCAGTTTCAAAATATGAGATTTTCATAGTAAAGGGGTGTCAGTGGGATTTTGAGCTTCTATGTATGTCCTATTTACCCACCGAACTGTCGTTATTCAACTATGACAGGGTAAAATCGGTTTTGCATTCTATCACCCCTTTTAATACTGTATCCTACATAATAAGCTATATACCATATGCTGAAGTATATTTCTGGAGTGTTAAAGAAAAAATAAAAAATAACAAGAACCGTACAGAACCGAAAACCGTGACCCTAAAACCGTGATACGAACCAAACCGTGGGTTTTCTGAACCGTACCACCCCTACTCCATACAGATTTATTTGTTACATTATAACCGAGCTGCCTCGGACACACACATGAACTGGTGATATTTTTACTTCTAACAGTCCTCTCATCTTCCTTTTCTTAAAGGAGAATTCCGGTCGATTTCAACCCGTAGCTCTGTTGTTTGTAAATCAGGAGTACTGTCAGTAGCGAGAAAAACGAAAACAAACGGTGCCGCCTACACAGAGTTATCCTCCTGCTAGATTTTGCACCCAACAGTATTAAACAAGGCTTAAACAGGGCAATTTTTAAACGTTTTTTTGGCCTCTAAACATGTTCGAAATGCCATTACTAGTGCTTAGCCATGTGCAGTTATTCCTTACGAGGGAACACAGCGAATTAGACGTTGATACATGCTCATTACTATGGACAGGACCTCGGCAAATCGTTTTTTTGTGGAAAAAATGCATTTTGGAATATTGGATTGTATGAGATCGGCATTCAATTGGTGAGGACTTGACCGGAGAGCAGTACATCAACAGAGGTAAGGATTAACACAACTTTTATGCCTTTCTGTCACATCTACTGCCGTCAAATTCGCTGTGTTCCCTCGTAAGGAATAACTGCACATGGCTAAGCACTAGTAATGGCATTTCGAGAAACACCTCCTTCCCTCTCTACCCCCGTAGAAGAAGAACGCCCCCCTCCCCCGCAGTCGTTGGAAATAACCGTCGCTTCGCGCTCGATCCGTTTTGGCCTGTGCTTCTTCGGTGAAACTTCGTTGTGTATTCAAGGTAAGCGAGTATTTTCACTGTTGATGTAACGCAGCGGTTCCCAAACTTTTTTTCCTGCGCACCCCCTTCTGTGTCCCAACCTTCGCACCCCCAATTCACACTTAAAAAAAAACGCAACAAAGCTTTGTTTTATCGCCATATAAAGACTCATGTTTAAACATGCGCAAATAACCAGAACACGCATGACAATAACAACATCAACAAAGTTTCAAGATAATGCACCAAAGCTACGCACAAGCTTCCACTTTTAAGAGGACGAGTGACAGACACAGGCTCAGTAACAGAAAGCAAGGTTATTTTCAGCCGCGTAAAAGAAACATTGCAGCAATAGGCTCGGCCTATTAAATGACCGTGGAGCTATAGCATCATCATCATCATCATCATCATCATCATCATCATCATCATCATCATCATCATAACACAACGGTTATGGAAATTAAAACGACATACATTGAATTAAATTGCAATGAAGTTACAAACAATCCACAATATTAAAGAGAATAGGCTCCGAAATAGATAAAATAAATAAAAAAGAGGATCAATCTGAAACTTTTCAAGTGTGACAATAAAATTAGCCTACACACGATCCACAACATAATTAAGTAACAGAGCATAGGCTCAAACATAAAATAAATTAAAAGAGGATAAAAGAGGATCCATCTGGAACTTTTCAAGTGCAGCGCAAAAGTCGCTAAGCCTGCAGCGAGAGAGAGAGAGAGAGACAGGGAGGGGGGTGGGAGACGGGGAGGAGGATGTGTTAGTTTTCCCAGTAGGCCTATATGTGTAGCAATAATATCAAATACTTACCCATATTAATGCGACGGGTGGGCTTGCATCTTGGCACAAAGCTCTCCAAAGTTTGGCGCAATGGAAGACAGTTTAAGCCTCAATTCCTTCTCAACAGCATCCAGTCTTTGCCGATGTTTAGTTTTAACTGCTGCCATCGCAGAGAAACCAGCCTCGCAGAGGTAAGTTGTGGCGAAGGGCATCAAAACTCTCAAGGCTTGCTTTGCCAAGACTGAGTATGATGTCAGTGACTCGGTCCAAAAATCCACAAGTGGCTTTCGTTTGAACTGTGACTGCAGTGCTCCATCAGATGACAGCTCCATCAGCTGCTCCTGCTCGTGAAATGACAGCTGTGAGACGGGCAGGGAAACTTCAAATGGATTGCGAATCCAAGCGCCAGATGTGTCCATAGGTGGGAAGTGTTTCCTTAGCTGCTCGGCGAGTTGGTTGAGGTGTTCAATTATGAGACTTTTTACATGCTCACCCAGGTCCACGTCATTTTCCCCCAAGAACTCGTGAAGCGTAGGGAAACACAGGTGTGTGTTCCCACTCACACAACTCGCCCAGAACCGTAGCTTCTTTATCATGGCCTCGATCCTGTCTTGTGTGTTGAACACAGTTACACTGACTCCCTGCAGACTTAGATTGAGTTCATTCAGAGCTGAAAAGATGTCCGCTAGATAGGCGAGCCTTTTCAGAAAATTTTCGTCATGCATACTGGAGGCCAAATGAAACGGATTCTCCTCAAAAAACTGCTGCAATTCGTGCCGGAGTTCAAAGAGCCTTGTCAGCACTTTGCCGCGGGACAGCCAACGCACCTCTGTGTGCAGCAGCAGTGATTTGTGTTCGCTGCCCATCTCATTACATAACAGTGTGAATATTCGTGAATTTAGCGGACGAGCTTTAATGAAGTTCACCAGTTTGACTGCGTCGTTCAGCACTGCAAGTAGATCAGCTGGCATGTTTTTGGCTGCGAGGGCCTCTCTGTGAATACTGCAGTGTAACCAGCTGATGGATGGGCAGACTCTCCTAATATGAGCTATAAGCCCTGTGTGTTTCCCCGTCATTGATTTTGCCCCGTCTGTGCAAATTCCCACACAGCGCTCCCAGTCGATGCCATTGGTCCTCATAAAAACGTCAATTAAATTGAAGATTTCCTGTCCTGTTGTTCGGGTAGCAAGGGGCCGACAGAACAAAAAATCTTCTTGTACCGTTCCTTCAAAAAGGTAACGGACATACAGAAGAAGATTGGCCAGATTTGCAACATCTGTAGACTCGTCTACTTGCAGAGCGTAAAACTCACTTTTCTTCACACGGCTGACTAGTGTAGCCAGGATGTCTTCAGACATGGCATCAATGCGGCGCGACACAGTGTTATTGGACACAGGAATCATGTCCAACTTTTTTGCCTCTTTCTCTCCAATCATACACTCCACCATCTCTTTGGCCGCTGGCAAACACACGTCCTCGGCAATTGCGTGCGGCAGCCCCTTTCTCCCTACTCTGTAACTGAGCAGATATGAAGCCCGTAATGCGTCTTTCGTAGACCCAATGCATGAATGAAACTGCATTTTTTTTTGGCTTTTCTGCAACTCCTCAATTTTGCTTTAAAAAATGTAAGGGGCTTTTGACTTAAATGGCCATGTTTCGTGTTCAGGTGACGACGGAGATAAGACGGCTTCAGACAGCTGTTTGCTAGAACTTCACTGCACAACACGCACTGAGGCTTCGGGCAATCTGTATCGCCGATCCAAGTGAAGCCCAGACCCAGATAATTGTCATCATATTTCCTTCTTTTTTTCCCCGTCTGGTGTTCACCCTCATCACCTCTTTTTTGGCATCTCCTTCCCTCCTCTTCGGTTTCCTCCGGTGCATCTTCTGACTCCCGCTCATTTTCTTTCTCTATTCTCTCCGTCTCTGTTGCCTCCAAATCCTCACTCTCTCTTGGTCCCTCTCCTCCTTCGTGACTAACAACTTTATCATAAGACGTCCCACTTGACAGTTTCCCTGATTTCAGCCAGTTAAGCATATTTATAGAATGAATGAAACGAGTTGGCGCATAATAGCCTAGCGGCTGCAGTACCCTACATAAAAGAAGAGCAATGCGTAGAAGAAGACAGCAGCTGTCTTCTTCTACGTTTCTATCAAAAACTAATACATTATAGTTTTTTTTATTTAAAATAAAAGCGATTACAAAAGGAAATGTTTACTGTTCATGTTTTTTTATTGTATGGAAAAATCCTTTTATATATGTCAATGGAAAAATCCCACTTAAAAAAACAGACCGCCATTACATTTTTCCTCTCGCGCACCCCCTGGTGGCAGCTCGCGTACCCCTGGGGGTGCGCGTACCACACTTTGGGAATCCCTGATGTAACGTAAACTTTTCTGTGTCCATGTCCCCGTTGCTAGTTTAGCACCATTTGCTGAAATAAATGACAATGGCTTAGCTAGTTGCTACGTTGAGACTAGCGTTAGCCGTGGTTAGCCTGTGGTTCGCATGTAGCCGCGGCTATCGCGACGCAACACAATAATTGACTAATGTTTACCAGCTGTGCCGTGCTTATCATATTAAACAGTGCTCTACTGGTTGAAGTAGTGAGAGTTAGCTAAAGAAGCGGGTCAAGTCTTCGAATTGTTGCTAACCTCTAGCTATATTGCTATGTTTTCTCCAGGTTATTTTGAATGGACAGCTTTGTCGCTGATAAGCTAACTGACTGCCGGCTGTCTGAGCTGACAGAGAATTTTAGAGGTGAGCATTTTACTCTTACTGCCCTGACATCATCTCTCTATACCTAGACATGTGGGGTATGCATATCCATATAACCCTTATAGTTAATGATACTTGTGCCTTGAAAATTCAATGTCTCTGATATTTTCAGATTATCTTACTTCTGGAAATATTTAAATATCTGGAAATTTAAATCTGTAATGTCACTTGTTTGTTTATTTACTGAAAGTGTTTTTTGTTTTTACATTTACAGGCCATCCACAAACATAAAAGAGGCCCTGGCGCTATCATTGGTTCAGACATTCCCTGAATGATGGATCAGACATTGGCTATGTGAGTTTAATTATCTTGGTTCATATGGAATTTGATGGAATTACACACACAAAGATGTGAATGCACTATAATAAGCAATGGTGTCTAATGAGATGAAGCGGTCATACGAGACATAATATAGTGTATGTGTACATGTATCATTTTCTTTAATTTTGCTTTTAACCCTTATTTCTCTTATCAGTACCTGATGTGTGTTATCTCTACTGCTAAACTTTGTAAAAGATTAAAAATGTCCCTCTTAGATATGGAAAGTTCTGTCTTTTTTTCTTCCAGGAAATATGGTATTTATTTATTTTATTTTATGTAGATTTCCAGAGACTCCAGAATGAAAGGGAGGGAGGGAGGAGAACCACACCATGAGGGAAAGAAATGCACGAGCAGGTGAGAATATACACTCTTTCTTAAATTTTACTTTTTTTTGTGTGTAATTTAGGTTCAAAATTACCATATGCCTTTTCATTTTGTAGCTTCGGATGACAGCGGCTCACTTCAAGAGCAGGTGAAGCAAGTTGGGACAATGTTGAAGACGTTTGCTTGCACTTGGCAATCAGGTAAACTTGCAAACACCTGTGGTTGTTGGTTTAATTCCCACTGGGGCCACCTGTACATGTAGTAGACCTAGATATAAATGTCATAGTTTAGTAGTTGAGGGACCAGGACTGACTACTTTATTCTTTTATTCTGGGAACCCCTGTAGGTGCAGATCAGACCCTAATGCTGCGACGTCTTGGAGAGTTTGGCGATGTTGTGCGTAGCATGGACAACAAAATGGAAACTATGCAGCAACATTTCAA
The DNA here is from genome assembly GCA_025617405.1 of Perca schrenkii. Classification (NCBI taxonomy): domain Eukaryota; kingdom Metazoa; phylum Chordata; class Actinopteri; order Perciformes; family Percidae; genus Perca; species Perca schrenkii. The sequence continues at coordinate 37,050,533 of CM046793.1, forward strand.
TGCCAATGTGTCTGTTGGAGAGCCACTGACGAGGCGGTCCAGGTTAATGTTACGCATTACCTGAAAGGAGCATCTGACCGTGAAGGCGGGAAAAGGCGCCGCACAGCTGAGAGGGACCCACAGCCGACCCCTTAAACCTAGGCTGACTACTGACACCCCCGCATCACTGACAACTGGAACACTTTCTTTATCCTGCAGTCAGTAACATCAAGAAGCCAGAAGTGCCAGACTACACTCACCTAATCCACAATATTCACTGTGGAAATTATTTTTTCTTCTTCTTCTTTTTTTTTTTTTATTCCCCATGACCCTGCCTTGAGGGCAGCGCCTTGGATGGATATGGGATGGTGAGATTGTTTGTCCTTTATACAGGCGCACTAGGGATCACTGAAGATATGCCCATTTTGCCTCATTCTGGAGATCCCGTAGTCAGGCTTGAAAGACTGATTATCATTACTTAGACTGTCCTGCAATTCTTAGCCCACTACCCCACGCAGACCCCAACCACTCCACACATTCTGATTGGCTGTGTTCTCTACAGCCAGATTTCCTGCTGTTGATTTTGTTTGTTCCCACTTGTTGTCATGTGTAAATTTAATGTCAAAATGTATATTAGCTGGTATCCTGCACATTCTTTGATACCAAAGATCTCAATTACTTCCTATACAATTTGCTGCTTATTTCATTGTTACAGTGCTTAACTATTCTATTTATAAATATAGCTTGTAAATCCTAGATTATACCTCTAATACTTGATATCTGCTCATTATCTGTTCTGGTACCAAATATTTTACTTAACGTAACGTAATGGTATTATAGTTTGTAAATCCTATTTCATACCTGTTACTTGATATTGCAAATTAACTAGTACCAAAATTCTACTTTCATTCCATCAGTGTGCTTAACTGTTATTCTATTAAAAATCGCTTGGAAATCCTATTTCACCAAATATTCTACTTACTCTGTTTTTAACATTTGCTTTTTTCGTTTTGTCACAGTGCTTAACTTTTATTCTATTGTTAAATAGAACTTGTAAATCCTTGTGTCACAAGTCAGCATTGCAGTTATAATGGTCTGTTCTACTACTGTTTTTACCTCAGTATGTATGTGTAAATATATAATGTGTGTGTGTGTTTGTGTGTGTTTAAGTGATCTGACACGTCTTGTTTCAATGACAGTTACTGTACTTTGAAATGTGGAATTAAAACGCCAAATGGAAATTTGTCAACGGTGCCCTGCTGCGTCCTGCTGAACCCTGCAGCTTCCTGCTGAACCCTGCAGCTTCCCGCTACATCCAGTCACTGTTCCATTATTAATGTGACTATTATCGCCACTGTTCATCACACCCCCAACCGGCCCGTCAGACACCGCCTACCAAGAGCCTGGGTCTGTCCGAGGTTTCTTCCCAAGAGGGAGTTTTTCCTCGCCACTGTCGCACTGCTTGCTCTTGAGGGAATTACTGTAATTGTTGGAATTGTTGGTTGCTTTGTAAATTATAGAGTGTGGTCTAGACCTACTCTATCTGTAAAGTGTCTCGAGATAACCTATGTTATGATTTGATACTATAAATAAAATTGAATTGAATTGAATTGAATTGATCAATCATTATTCTTGATAAACTGCATGCTATAAATATTAAATATAAATAAATGAATATATATATACACACAATAACCGGCGGCAGATCGCTCGAAAATAGCGTTTGCCTCCGACGGGCCGCAGAAGGGCCACCTTTGGTATAACGGCGGCGGAACGGCGGTTGTCCCGCGGGCCGGCCTCGGAACGAAGGCGGTAGGAAGGCGGCTGCCGCTTTTAAAAAGCGGCTGCCGCCGGCGGTGCGCCGGCAAACGTGTTTGCGATTACACCATTCTGACGCTTCTACTGCCTCTGGAGCACCGCCGGTGGTCCGCCGACTCATTGCTATCTGGGATGCTACCTCTCTCATATCTTCCTCGTTTAAACTAAAGATAGGTTTCAACCTGCACTTCCTGTCTCCCTGACACCAAGATAAACATATTCTGCTAAATATACTTTACTAAGAAAAATATATTGGATGGTTACATTTGTCTGAGTTCTTGATTATAATTTATCATATAACGGACATACAAGACAAAACAATATCTAATAAAATATTTAAAATAAGAGTACTTTTTCCTACCACACAATATAATATCTTTTACTTTTGACTTAACCCTTGTGTTGTCTTCCCGTCAACCTTGAGTTTGTTTTTGCTTTTTCCAACGTTTTAAATTGTAAAATTTTTCTTCTTTACATTTTCAGCGCTTATTTCTATGTCCCATATTTTCTGATATAATACAAAAATTGAAAACGGGTCAATTTGACCCGAAGTCAACACAAGGGGTCAAAGACACAAACATTATTCCATGTCACCACTCTCAGGTTCAGAAGAGTCTCCAGTCAGGTCTTCAGTCTCTGGTTGTAAAAGTGGATGTGAGTTCCTGGCTGGTTCTGGTCCTCCACAGTCCTCTCCATCAGCTTCTGTTTCCATCTGACCAACACATTTATGCGTTTTGACATCAGAACGCCGGGCAAATCTTTTGTTACAAACACTGCAGCTGAATCTTCTATTTCCTGTGTGTACTGCCATGTGTAACCGTAAATGTACACTCTGTGTAAAAGACTTCTTACAGACTGAGCAGCTGAAAGGTTTTTCTCCAGAATGAGTCATCATGTGGTTTTTCAGGGTTCCACACTCAGAGCAGCAAAACAGTTTTTCTCCTGTGTGGATTCTCATGTGTTTCTGTAAACTTCCACTCTGTGTAAAAGATTTATTACAAACTGAGCAGCTAAAAGGCTTCTCTCCTGTGTGGATTATCATGTGTTGTTGTAAATATCCACTCTGTGTAAAAGATTTCTTACAGATTGAGCAGCTAAAAGGTTTTTCTCCTGTGTGAGTTCTCCTGTGTGACTGTAAATGTCCACTGTGTGTAAAAGATTTATTACAAACTGAGCAGCTAAAAGGCTTCTCTCCTGTGTGGATTTCCATGTGTTGTTGTAAATATCCACTCTGTGTAAAAAATTTCTTACAGATTGAGCAGCTAAAAGGTTTTTCTCCTGTATGAGTTCTCCTGTGTGACTGTAAATGTCCACTGTGTGTAAAAGATTTATTACAAACTGAGCAGCTAAAAGGCTTCTCTCCTGTGTGGATTTCCATGTGTTGTTGTAAATATCCACTCTGTGTAAAAAATTTCTTACAGATTGAGCAGCTAAAAGGTTTTTCTCCTGTATGAGTTCTCATGTGTTTCTTCAGATGGGACTTGAAGCCAAATCTTTTCACACACTCAGAGCAGCTGAATGTTTTCTTACATGTTGAATCATGTTTCGGAGAGTTTAAAGCTGACTGAGGTTCTCTGGTCTCCTTCCAGTCAGCACTTTCATCAGTCTCAGGTTCAGAAGAGTCTCAAGTCTGGTCTTCAGTCTCTGGTTGTAAAAGTGGATGTGAGTTCCTGGCTGGTTCTGGTCCTCCACAGTCCTTTACATCAGCTTCTGTTTCCACGTGTTGAGTTTGTCTTCGATGAAGCTGTGAGGTCTGAGCTTTCTCTTCATCATCTTCACTCTTCACAGGGACAGGAGTGAATGGGAACTTGGTGATATCAGCCTCCTCCAGCCCTTGAAGCTGCTCTCCCTCCTGACTACTCCACTGTTCCTCCTGTTCCTCTTTAATGTGTGGGGGGGGGGCTCAGGCTCCTGCTGGTCCACACTGGAGCTACACTCCTGCTGGTCAGGGGGAACCTCTTCTTTAACCACCAACAGCTGCTCAACATCTGCAGGAAACACAAATTGATGAAAACTGGGACGTCAGACAAACCAAGACAAGTGCACTATTCAACAACTTGCATCTGTTTAGGAACAATCACAACCCCTGACATTTTCATAACTCACAGTGTAACTGACAGTGGTGAGAACAAGATTTAAACTTAACAGGAAGGTCTGGAGGTCATTGAAAGCGGACTGTAACCTGGAGAAGGCCTGGCTGTTTTGTGGTGAACAGAATGCTATCACCTGCATAAAAATGAGCATTACAACACTGAGCCGGAACACATATATGATTTCAGGGGATCTAAAATGTAGGGCTGTGACGATAACCGCATCACCGCAATACTGGCGGTGACGTGCCACTACCGCGGTGATGACATCACCACCGCTGCATTTTTTTTTAAATTTTTGCTGCCGAAGGTTACAGGAGAACACATGTCGTGTGATATTAAATATTATGAAAGCAACAATCATTGTTTAGTTATCCTCATCGACAGTGTAGGAGCCACATAGTGTATGTTGTTTATGGTCTCATTTATATTATTTATTGATTATTGTGTTGTGCACTTGTATTGTAGGTGGTGGGCGTTTTCATCACGGTTTGAGCGGAAGTTATAACATATTTGTTTGCTTCACCTGATCACCTGGTGAGCCTGGGAGCGAACACTTTCTGTTGACCAATGTTGCGGCTGTAAGCGGTCCAACATAGTGTTGCCACGAGGGACTAAACACTGAGAGATGCATTAACACACTGTGACGCGCTCAAGGATTGTATTGCAAGGATTTATTCCGCCACACTAACACACAAATTTCGACTCACAAAGTAACTTTACATTTGGTAACTGCAGTGCTAGTTGTATTTTACGCGTGGAGGAATAAATCGTTGCAATACAATTGTGAGCGCGTCACAGTGTGTTTATGTATCTCTCGGTGTACTTTGTTGTATTCTCTCCTATTTGAAGAGGTTATGGAGGGAAAAAAAACTTGTATTATTGATTTTTATTTTTATTATTATTATTATTATTATTACTGGTAACGTTTAATATAATACACAGTTGGGAAGGCAAAGACATTTTAACCGTGTTTACTCCAGCTGCTAGCTAACGGTAGGCTAACGTTACCTGCTGCCAAAGGTAGTGTTTACTAGTATGACATGCGGCAATGTTTAGGTTGCCTCTAACATCCATTTTCGGAGCATCAGAAAGACAAGTGCAGGCATTTCAGTGGCACCGAAATCGGAGTTGCAATTTGGTCCAGTGGGTAACGGTCGTTAAGGCACTGGTGCTGTATTAGCACTGGGTCTCGGACACCCCCCCCCAAAAAAAATAAAAACTGTTAGGATCTACATGATTCACATGGATGACATTTTCCCATTCAAAATGGCGATTTTCGCCGAAAAGCGACTAGTTTGCAGGTATAATTTTGTGACTGGGATTTCATGAAGATTCCTGCATAGATTCTGGTCTGTTTTCTCCACGAGTGGGCTCTGCAAAGCTCAAGAAAAAAAGTAGGCCAATCGGTTGCAATGCATCAGGTTTTTTAATTCACACTCCCTATATGATTCCCTACTCCTGCTGACGTGAAGATGAGGTTGCTGAGGGCTCACTGTATAGAACCAGAGCGCAGTACAGGTGGGTACCCGCACATTGATCTGCAAGAAGCTACGGTACAGACCGTGAGCAGATCTAAAGGCAGCCAGAGGCTCTTAGCTCGAGGTGTACGGCAGAGAAGAAATCAATTTATTTAAAACACACACAAGGCAACCTTCATTTTTTATCTCATCTGATCAATCACATGGAGCTGTCAAAACTGGTCAAAAATGACTTTTAAATGTTCCTTCTAAAAAACACAGGTTCAAACTATTGGAAAAACTATTTTTGAACATTATGTCCTGTAATAGAAAATCATATTTTTATCTTTTAATATATCTTACTATTGACTTATTTAGTTTTTAGCAGCATTAACTAGTTACCCCTATATTGATGTATGGATCCTGATAGCCAAACTTTATGTTCTTCTGTGTGTCTCAAGTGCAGAAACTGTTTTTTCTCTACCTCCTATTTCGGTCCCGGATTTGGAGGTCAGAGGTCAGATGGCATGATAGTCAGAAGGCTAGTAATTCACCCCCTCCCATGTGCTGTCAGCTGGTCAGGGCAGTATATTTTGAATTATGTCACTGCATTGGGTCATTTGTGCAATATGTAGGCTATTGGGACTGGGCAATATGTTAGTTGTGCAAAATCTCATTGTGCAAGGGCTGTGCTACACTTATTGTGGAGAATACAGCCGATAGGGTTGTTCAATTAGTAACTGCCACTGAAAGGAGTTAATATGCTTACTATATACTGTAGGTACCTGTCTAATGTATATGAGAACATGTTTTGTGTTGCATCTCGGTTGGGTACATGAATTTACACGGAGAATACGCGGTATAAAATTAAATAAAACTTGCGTGCAAATTAATTAATGTAATGCGGAACTAGTGTAATGTGGAACTACTGTGAGATACGCGGGTTCTAGGGAAACCTAATCTGTAGCCCTGCCTTAGCACTGAAGCTAGTCGAGCTCCGCCTACATGCAGTTTTTTGTCAGGTCGACGGTCCAGTGAGAGAGTGAATCAGAGATAGCAGCACTAAAGGACAAGTATGGCGAGTGGTGGCAACCAACAAGAGTTAGAGGACCCGCTGGCCTCTTTAAGATTGCAAGTTTGGGAAAACTTCAAGACTGTATGGATGAAGCCTGGAGTCTCCCGTGTCATGCCTTCTCATCTCATGCCCTCCTGCCTGGTGCCATCCTAGCATAGAAATCTTCGGTCTTCGGGTCAGTTACAGTAGTACAGGCGAGAGAGTGGTGGATAAGACAAGGACTGGGTGTCTGCGTTGTTCAGCAGTTGTTGGGTATGTAAGTGGAAATACATCTAAAATGCTAACGCATATCCGACGCCATCACTCACTGGAACGAGACAAAAGAAAATTGTCCAACTTCTCCTCCCTACAGTGCTTAACCAGCCTTTAAATACAAATAGGGCTTCAAGTATTTGATGCATGTACTCTAACCTTGTTACAACATGCCATCCCGTCCACATATTTTTTGTTGTAGTTATTAATGTTTATATACTGTATGTTATTTGCACTTTCATATAAAAAAAGAGATGCTGTATTTCCAGTTTTATAGCTGATTGTCTTATTTTGTTTACAAGTTACAGATGGAGTCTGGAGATGATGTGGGGTACTTATGGTTTACTTGACACACTAAAGTCTGTTGCAGCTAGCACAGGGGAGAAACTGTATGACACCAGGTCGTACAGCCTGAGACATGCACAATAAAAAACAAATTTGCCTTCTTGCCTTTTGCTTTTCCCTCCATTGTATCGAACCGAACCGTGATGTCTGAACGGAGGTATGAACCTAACAGACTTCTGTGTACCATTCCACCCTTAGTGTTGAGAGATGCTTATTTTCTGTATTTTGGGTTGTCTTTGTAAAGCTGTTTTTGTACTGTGTGGGCAGAACATACAGTACAGGCCAAAAGTTTGGACATACCTTCTCATTCAATGCGTTTCCTTTATTTTCATGACTATTTACATTGTAGATTCTCACTGAAGGCATCAAAACTAACACATATGGAATTATGCACTTAACAATAAAGTGTGAAATAGCTGAAAACGTCTTATATTTTAGATTCCTCAAAGTAGCCACCCTTTGCTTTTTTGATAGCGCTGCAAACCCTTGGTGTTCTCTCAATGAGCTTCATGAGGTAGTCACCTGAAATGGTTTTCACTTCACAGGTGTGCCTTGTCAGGGTTAATTAGTGGAATTTTTTCCCCCTGATTAATGGGGTTTGGACCATCAGTTTTGTTGTGCAGAAGTCAGGTTGATACACAGGCGACAGCCCTATTGGACAACTGTTAGAATTCATATTATGGCAAGAACCAATCAGCTAAGTAAAGAGAAACGAGTGGCCATCATTACTTTAACAAATGAAGGTCAGTCAGTCGGGAAAATTGCGAACACTTAGAATGTGTCCCCAAGTGCAATCGCAAAAACCATCAAGCGTTACAACGAAACTGGCTCACATGAGGACCGCCCCAAGAAAGGAAGACCAAAAGTCACCTCTGCTGCTGAGGATAAGTTCATCCGAGTCACCAGCCTCAGAAATCGCAAGTTAACAGCAGCTCAGATTAGAGACCAGATGAATGCCACACAGAGTTCTAGCAGCAGACACATCTCTAGAACACTGTTAAGAGGAGACTGCGCGAATCAGGCCTTCATGGTCAAGTAGCTGCTAGGAAACCACTGATAAGGAGAGGCAACAAGCAGAAGAGATTTGTTTGGGCCAAGAAACACAAGGAATGGACATTAGACCAGTGGAAATCTGTGCTTTGGTCTGATGAGTCCAAATTTGAGATCTTTGGTTCCAACCACCGTGTCGTTGTGCGACGTAGAAAAGGTGAACGGATGGATTCTACATGCCTGGTTCCCACCGTGAAGCATGGAGGAGGAGCTGTGATGGTGTGGGGGTGCTTTGCTGGCGACACTGTTGGGGATTTATTTAAAATTGAAGGCATACTGAACCAGCATGGCTACCACAGCATCCTGCAGCTAGGGTTGGGCATCGAGAACCGATTCCTAATCCGAATCGTTTCAAAAATTACGATTCCATCGGAATAGTTTCTGTATTGGAATCGTTTTGGAATCGTTTGGAGGATTTGGTTTCAAATCCGATCATCACTTCCCAATTTAACATGCGCAAGTTTTGGTTTCCGTAGCGGCCAGGTGCTTGTTGTGTTGCAGCCATGGAGCTCAGTAAGCGGAGCTCTAGTCTGGCTTTATTTTACATTGAAAAAGCTATAAAACTGCAACCCACCGTTGAATCAAAATAAAACTTTCCTCTTATTTGTGAAAATACGCATTTAACCCGTTTCAACTCCACCCCTCAAAGAATCGGAATCGAGAATCGATGAGAACCGGAATTGAACGGAAGAATCGGAATTGGAATCGGAATCGTTAAAATCCAAACGATGCCCAATCCTACCTGCAGCGACATGCTATCCCATCCGGTTTGCGTTTAGTTGGACCATCATTTATTTTTCAACAGGACAATGTCCCCAAACACACCTCCAGGGCTATTTGACCAAGAAGGAGAGTGATGGAGTGCTGCGCCAGATGACCTGGCCTCCCAATCAAGATTTTTTGGGGTGAGCTGGACCGCAGAGTGAAGGCAAAAGGGCCAACAAGTGCTAAGCATCTCTGGGAACTCCTTCAAGACTGTTGGAAAACCATTTCAGGTGACTACCGCTTGAAGCTCATCTAGAGAATGCAAAGAGTGTGCAAAGCAGTAATCAGAGCAAAGGGTGGCTACTTTGAGGAATCTAGAATATAAGACATGTTTTCAGTTATTTCACTTTTTTGTCAAGTACATAATTCCATGTGTTCATTCATAGTTTTGATGTCTTGAGTGAGAATCTATAATGTAAATAGTCATGAAAATAAAGTAAACGCATTGAAAGAGAAGGTGTGTCCAAACTTTTGGCCTGTACTGTACGTCATACTTGGCCGTTGGCTGTAGTCTCTGCGGTATGTTAGAAGTGCCGACGTGAGGCGACACCACAGTTGGCCACTAGAAAGCGATATTTCAATCTGCTCTGTCTGCTCAGTAAACTCTTGTCCAGCGCGCTGTTTTAAGCAAACACAACTCTACTCTTCAAATAGCATTTTTTTACAAAACAAGCTAAAACAAAAGCTATCGGTTTGTAGTCCGTTTATCTTAGTTTGCAGGGAATCTCTACCACTGGAGCGGTAGCCTAAATATGGATGCATTATAAGATCAAAACAAATACAAGTAGCTACTTACAGCCCAGTCTCACGCCAGGTCGTGTAATAGTTACGTTATTGTAATCTATTAAGTCGTGGACAGGTTACGTAAATGCCGTTTTTTTCGTGTGGCGATTACGAAATTGAAAGCAATGCATTTTAATGGGAAGCATATTTCGTGATCCCAGAACGAAAGCGAGTAGCGAGTAGTTGATAAGGCGAAAGTCCGCGTAGGGAGGTTGGTCGGGGTGGTGGATGGGTCAGAAAACACAGGACTTTCACGCCGGAGACCGGGGATCGCGCCCCGCGTGTGGCAGTACCTTTGTCCCGCGTGTTGCAGTTCCTTTGTCGGCGTGTCCCGCGTGTGACGGTTCCTTTCCCAGTTCTTTTTTTTTCCTAACCCCAACCGTCTCGTTACTGTGGCGTTTCATTTCCCCGTTGTGGCGTTTCATTCTCCCGTTGTTGTGTACCCCTGCGCGGGTAGCGAGTGGCGGCCCGTCCCGCTGTTTTGGCCGGCGTGTGGCCGGTGGATCGCGAGTGGCGGCCCGTGGATCGCGCGTGGCGGCCCGTCCCGCTGGTTTGGCCGGCGTGTGGCCGGTGGATCGCGAGTGGTGGCCCGTCCCGCTGTTTTGGCCGGCGTGTGGCCGGTGGATCGCGAGTGGCGGTCCGTGGATCGCGAGTGGCGGCCCGTCCCGCTGTTTTGGCCGGCGTGTGGCCGGTGGATCGCGAGTGCCGGCCCGCGGATCGCGAGTGGCGGCCCGTCCCGCTGTTTTGGCCGGCGTGTGGCGCCTCATTTCCCCGTTGTCGCGTCCCTCAGAGCAGGTTCGAAAAGCGTGACCTGTACACGTTCAAAAGTCGTTGCATATACACGAAAAAAACGTCAAAATCGTAACCTGTCCACGACTTAATAGATTAAAATAACGTAACTATTACACGACCTGGCGTGAGACTGGGTTGCTACTTAATATGCACGTGAACGACGCAATCGTTAGGTTTGTGTTCTACATTCTTGACAATGATGCTGGTTGTGTTATTATTTTGCCACAGCATCGTTTCATTGAAAATGAGGCATACAGGACCTGCTTATTCATCATTAAAGCTGGGCTTTTCCACAACTTTTCGCTTCAGGCTCTTTGACAGTGATATTTTTGTCAGCCCATTTTCCACCAATCAGGACGCTGCATACTAAAACCATGTTTCCATAATCATAATAATAATAATAATAATAATAATAATAATAATAATAATATACCATTATAACAATTGCAAGGTCCTGATTATGAGAAATAAATGTTATCAAATGTTGCTATGGAATAAAATTACAGATTCCCTGGATATTACATTTTGATGTGATGTCATAACTAAACTTAATGTTGACATGGCAGGGCTCCAGACTAACTTTTTTCACTAGGAGCACAGTGGCCCCCTACTGAAAATTTTAGGGGCGCAACCAGAAAATTTTGGGGCACACACCGTAAATCAACATGCTAACCAAATTTTCACATTTCCACTAATTTCCACTGTATTACTAATAAATACTTTGATAATAGATGCTGTGCTGTTTCAAATTCAGTGTCACTTTTGAAGATGCAACATAGAAGGCACCATTGCTGTCATGACAGTAAACAAAATATTAAAAAAATATACCAACTCTGGTCTACAATTCACCTTAAAATTAAACATGTATTGTTTAGGCTACTACAAGGTGCCTTGCCTTACAGCCTCAGCCTGTCAGTCAGTCCCCAGGGCACAGTTGCACACTGTTGAGCCTGCTGCTTGTCTCAGAGGAAGTGTAACGTCAACAGCACCGTGACTGTTTTTAATATCATATCGCAGCAAACGCTGTCTGTGTGAAGTTTTTAAAAACTGTTACCATACTTGAAACCACTTTATCGGCATCACTCGCTGTGACTTCAACAAAACAGCCGACGTAGTTTGCGCCGATCGCAACTCTGCGAGTGTGTGTGTTTGTGTCAGAGCTCTGCTCTCTGTCAATTTTCACAGAGGACAGATAAGCTTGCGCTTACGCGCTCAGGTACCTACGTTTCGACATTTAACGTGTAAAAAAAAAGGGGGCAAATTTACTGGTCGCACATGTGCGACTGGATGTAAAATTCAGTCGCACACTCTCAAATTTTGGTCGCAAAATGCGACCATTTGGTCGCAGTCTGGAGCCCTGCATGGCACACTAATAAACCATACATTTTGAAAAGGCACTTCATATCAAAAAGGTTGCCGACCCCTGACTTATAACAATAACTTATTTCACCAGTAAATTCCTGTTAATGACAAAACCACTGGATGGGAAAAGGGAATTTTACAATCACTTTGAATGCAGCATGAGGCTGAGTCTGTATTGTTTTTCAGACAACGGCAGCTACAGTCTGGTGTTACAATCCTCTTCAGTGAAATACAGACACACTTTTACACCGTTTAGCTGTCAGCATTTTAACCGTGTTTACTCCAGCTGCTAGCTAACAGTAGGCTAACGTTACCTGCTGCCAAGTGTAGCGTTAACTGGCGTCCCGTGCGGCGATGTTTCAGTTCCCTCTAACGTCCGTTTTCGGAGCCTCAGAGAGAAGAGCAGGCATTTAAGTGGCACCGAAATAAGGCGCTCCACGCAGCTTTTGTTAACACTTCTCCGCTGGTGTGTGCATCGAGCCGGCATGTGTGTGTGTGGTAGAGCGAGGAAGAAGAGAGAGAGAGACGGCGATTTTATTCGGAGAGTGAGTAGCGAATCTAGCGTTATAGTGAGAGAAATAAAGTGTCTCCCCTGTTCTTTCTGACCACGGTGGGAAATCTGGAGCAGGAGAAGTTAACCCTCTCCTTGATTTCATGTTGTTTATGGAGAAGGAGAACCAGGAAATGAGTAGGGGGAAATGCAACGCTACCAAGTGAAATGTATTTTTCGAGAGTTGCATCAAAGAGTATAGACATAACAAGAGGTGAAACTCAATAGAACGTTGTGCTGCAGCTTGCAATGGAACAGTCTATTGAGTGCAGTTCTGCCATCTTGGACTGAATGCAACACAACGTTATATTGAGTTTTGCCTCTTGTTGCTTCTATAGTCTTTGGGTACATGTCGGGCGGGATGCAACCAAACAAAATATTGTATAATTATCGCGAGACTTTCGGTATAATATCGTGCAACGTGATATCGCGATAACGATATTGAGTCGATATATCTTGCACCCCTTACACAAATGCATGCATGCACGCACGCACGCATGCACACTTAACCTCAGTGGTTACAATACTGTGCTGTTGTGTTCCAAAGCGAACATCACTACTATGTAACAATCACATATACAGTCCTAATGGAATACCTATTAAATAAGAACCTTTGTTCATCTAGATAACATCCCCGAAATCACCATCACCAAACACACCAGACTCCATGTTAATAATCAGGACTTTTAGCGTGTATAGAGGCAGCATATTTCCACATGTAGATGTGTGAATTAAGAGTTTATTTCAACCAAACCAGAGTGGTGATTGTTGGAACAGTGGAAAGCCAAACCAAACGGCTTTTGATAGTTTTATTTTGTTTCTGTCCACTTTGAAAGAAGTGTGTTTTACGATGATAAAAATACTGATTATTTACATGGAGTCTGGTGGGTTTGGCGAAGGCCTGTTAAAGAGCGAAGATTACAATAGATCTTACGAACAAATGCTTATTTAAATACTTCCTGTGATATCGTTGCTGAGAGAAGAGATCACAGGAAGGAGAGAAAGATCAACTGAAGGTTTAATGACCAAACCTGCTCTGTGTAACCGAAGCTGAGGGTTGAAAACAGCGTCCAGTAGCTCCCGTTGTCGCTCGTTCTCCTCTTTTGAACGACAAAGTTCCTCCTCGTACTCTGCTATCGTTCTTTCAAACAGCCCAAATATCTCTTCAATTCAATTCAATTCAATTCAATTTTATTTATAGTATCAAATCATAACATAGGTTATCTCGAGACACTTTACAGATAGAGTAGGTCTAGACCACACTCTATAATTTACAAAGCAACCAACAATTCCAACATCAACTTCAGCAGCCGCAGTTAGTCGCTGCTCCACCAACGCTCTCAGCATCTGGACTTTACACATTTTACCTCTTTTTTTCAACACAATAAAGACACTCTGCTAACACACGTTTCAGCTAGACGCCATCTTGTTCAAAGTGTGAAGTTAACCGCATCAAAGACTATAGCTGCCGGTGCAGATTAGTTGCTAAGCTTCAAAATAAAAGTCCGGAATTGTTTCAGATTTCCTCTAAAAAACACGCAGGAATATAAATGATTTTAGGGTGAACTATGCAGCTTTTTTAAGCTTAATTTACCTTAACTGAACAACTTCGTAGTCATTGGAATGGTTATAGCTCCCCCCTAGCGCCTCTGAGCGTCAGGAAGTATCGCTAGATATCAGGTCTCACGATGTATTCAATTGCTTCACGGCACTGCACACATACGCCCATTCAGGAACCGGCTAACAAGGTAGCGATGGAGTTTTTCACACTATCGTCATGGCTGAGCCGGCAAAAAAGAAGCAGAACCCTAGGAAAGCATTGTCAGAAGAACAGAGAAAGAGCAAACGGCAGAGCGAGGAGTCAGACACAAGTAAACATAGGAGCTGCCAAATATCTATTCCGAAGCTGTAGGGGGAGCTCTATAGAGAAACCTGCCAGCAAACAGCGAAGAAATGGCCAAAACTGCATAGCGCCTCTTTAATCTGTAATGAAGCTACAGAAGTTCTCTTAGTTGTCTTATAAGACACTAACTAAGTCAAACTAGAAGTTCATAAGATTTGGAACCAAAAGTGTTGTAAAGTAACCGTGTACAAATACTTAGTTATTGTACTGTGTGTGTGCGTGCGTTCAACTCAGGTAATACATCAAATGTAGGTTCAAACAAATGCTATACTAAATAAATATAAATAAATCCATCAGTTTTTCTAATAATCTTTACTGTTTAAAAAGTTACAACAGTAAAATTGGGTTTCTAAAGGTAACAAAATATATCCTCATGAAAGAAATCAAAACAAAAAAGTGAAACTAGGGCACCCAGATAGCTCAGCTGGTAGAGCGGGCGCCCATGTATAGAGGATTACTCCTCGATGCAGCGGTCCCGGGTTAGACTCCGACCTGCGGCACTTTGCTGCATGTCATTCCCCCCTCTCTCTCCCCTTTCACATCTTCAGCTGTCCTGTCAATTAAAGGCCTAAAATGCCCCAAAAAATAATCTTTAAAAAAAAAAGTGAAACTATTGTGGGGGGGGTGATCGCGTTCCCCCGCCAGGAACCAAGACACCGCGGAAGACTCGAGCGGTTGCGGTTACATTTGGTCTCGACATACTATAGTATTTACACACTCATACTGACCGACAGACTCACGCACTGGCCATGGTTACATTCGGTAGCCTGGTGCGGTCTCCTTATGACAGTAACTACCATGTAGATACATTCACTTCTAACACTTAAAGCTGCAGTAGGTAAGATTGTGAAGAGCCAAGACTTTGCCAAAAAATTTGACCATCAACTTCTCAGTCCCTCCTCCCTTTCTGCTGCAGCCCAAACTGTCTCCTAAGCCCCTCCCACACAACTGTGTTTGACAGAACTGCCGGCCGGCATGTCAGACAGACAACATCTTCAATAACTAAACACTAACACAACGTTTACTCACAACTTTACTCGCCAACAGTAAAACGATGCTAACTAGCAGGCTACCGTTAGCCATTCCAGCCTCACATCAGACCGACCACTGTGCTAACGTTACTATCATCCTCACCAACGTAGCTTTGTGGACTTTTGACTACTAATAACCAAGTGAAAGATAAATCATTCATGGTACTAATGTTACCTGTTGAGAGGAAATGTGGCTCTGCATCGTTCTTCAGATCTTTAAAATCCTGCAGCCACGCCACCTCTGAAAAGCCTCTCCATTATTCACGGAGTTTTGGGAAACTTTTCTGCAGCTCGTGCGCGGGGAAGGGGGAGGGGAGAACGCTGTATATGCGTGTGCCTGAGCAGTGATTGACAGGCAGATAGACACCCCCCTGTGGCCCTGATTGGAGAAAATCGACCGGGAGCGGTGGAATTTTGCCAATGGCACTACAGGCTGTAGGAGGTGCCAGAGGAGCTGTCTTTTTTTTTCTTTTTACATAATTCATGTAGTTCTACTGGATCATAGGGTCAGTTTCAGCAAATATGACAGAAAGTTAGTTTTATAAGACTTACCTACTGCATCTTTAACATAACTACCAAGATAACATTACGTGTATTTGTATGTGATATACTTTCCCCTTGGCAATGTAGCCTATGAATTTCCATGAACACAATTATTAAATGCACGAGACATAAAGGCTTCTGCTATCGGTTTATAACTCAAACTTGCCGAGAACCTAGACACCCGTTTGATTACATAGAATCATGCATTAGGCACGGTTACGGTCTCTTTCAGTAGCCTGGTGCACGGTCTCCTGGTGACAGCCTACCTATCACATAACAAACATTTAACTTAACATAGCTACTAGGATAACATGACGTGCATTTGTATGTGATATCCATCTGTAATGTAGTCTATGAATTTGTATGTACACAATCATCTAAGATGCACGAGAAATAAAGGCTTCTGGGATCGGTTGATAAGTCAAACTTGCCAAGAACCTAGACACCCGTTTGAATATAGACTCGTGCAGTACCCTCGGTTACGGTCCTTACGGTCTCGTTCAGTATCCTGGTGCGCGGTCTCCTTGTGACAGCCTAGCCTAGCTACCACGTAGCAACATTCACTTCTCTAACATTTAACTTAACATAACTACCAAGATAACATGACGTGTATTTTTATGTGATGTACTGTACTTCCCCATTGATAATGTGTGAATTGCCATGAACACAATCCTCTAAGATGCACTAGAAACAAGGCTCGGTTAATAACTCAAACTTGCCGAGAACCAAGACACTGCTTGATTACATTAGAGTTGAGTGGGCCGGCCGGTCGCACGGTTACATTAGACATGTGCGGGCCGGCTGGTTGCACGGTTACATTCGGTCTCGTTCAGTAGCTTGGTGCGCGGTCTAGGTAGCTCATTTCCTGATTGATTCTAACACCACCACTCCAGTGGAGGCGCTAATGAGCTAGATTACTACACACACAGTAGCAGAAGAATACCAGCTACACACACGAATGAAGTAAAAGAAAAAAACCAGGAGTGAGTCAGTTCATTGCGGTTCATTGACGTATGGCACTCGAGTCTCCCGGTTCAGTGACAAGAGTCGGGTTAATTAACTGGCTCTTCGGTCAGTTCGTCAACACTAGGAGAGAAGCCGTTAGCTGAATCCAGATCAGGGAATCCCAAACAGCGTTTCTTAGTCTGTTCATCAGAGATGGAGCGACACCGGGAACACACGGAGGAGACCAAGCTGCGGGGAGAAGGTTAGTCTGACAATCTAACTGCTCTCATAATCACGCTAAGCTAACGTTAGCCTGTTAGCCGCATGCAGCTAGCTCCTGAAGCTAATGTGTTTTTATATTAGCGTGCTAACTTTATCCTCCCAGTCCTTCAGCTGCAAGAAAAACATCCGCTGTCCTAGATTCACTTCTGGAAGAAGTATTCAGATCCTTTACTGCAGTTAAAGTACTAATACCAGTGGCATGAAAAGAAAAGACTCAAGTAAAGTACAAGTACCTCAACATTTGGACTGAAGTACAGTACTGGAGTAAATGTACTTTGTTACATTCCAGCGCTGCCTACATTATAACCATCCAGTCTTTTTTCCACTGGCCAAAAAGTGATTGCAGCTTCTGCCTTGCGACTATTATCGCCATCACACCCCCAACCGGCCCGTCAGACACCGCCTACCAAGAGTCTGGGTCTGCCGAGGTTTCTTCCTAAAAGGGAGTTTTTCCTCGCCACTGTCGCAATAGCCACTTCTAATGCTTGCTCTTGAGGGAATTACTGTAATTGTTGGGGCTTTGTAAATTATAGAATGTGGTCTAGACCTACTCTATCTGTAAAGTGTCTCGAGATAACTCTGTTATGATTTGATACTATAAATAAAATTGAATTGAATTGAATTGTTTAAAAAGTTTTTTTCTGCCTGAAAATGACTAGATTTTATTCATGAGGCTTTTATCTGACAGATTACCGTATTTTCCGCACTATAAGGCGCACCGGATTATAAGGCGCACCTTCAATGAACGGCCTATTTTTTTCATATATAGGGCGCACCGGATTATAAGGCGCATAGAATAGAAGATACTGCAGTCAAACGTTTGACTGGGGTTGCGTTATGCATCCACTAGATGGAGCTATGCATTTAAATCTAAGTGGTCCAAAAGAAAGAAAATGTCGATCGTCTCAACGTGGTCCCTGACATGTTGTCATCAGCTTGTCCGCTTCCATTGGCCATATCAGAGGCAAACCTGAACGGATTGGCTAATATGAGCTACCAATCGAAAGCTTAGAAGCTAGGGAATACGAAGACGCCCACATCGATCATGTAGCAAGCTTTCCGTTGTGATTCGGCCAGAAACTTCAACATTGTGAGGCGAACAGATCATTTTGGAATATAAAGCTTGGATATTACATTTCCTTGGACTCTTGTGGATTTATGAAAATCAAGTTTTGGGCAAAACACAACTTTGTTGCTGAAAGGACAACGAAAACGGGTATGGATGCACTCTCGACACCTGCACAGATTACGGCTGAATTGTTTTATTTTCTGTTACTTTGTAACAGTTGTGTAACTGCTATAAATCATCTTATGCTTTGTATGTGGGCTTAAATTAATCATTAAAGGCTAAGCTTTCAATTGGTGTGTCGCATGGCTGTATATTTTGAAGATTTAATGCTTTAAAGTTATAAAAACGCGAATGAGTGGAAGTTTTTATCGAGGTTACAGCGACGCAGTGTCCCGTCAACGGGGCAGTGATCCTTGAGCGGTTGATCCATATATAAGGCGCTCCGGATTATAAGGCGCACTGTCGTTTTTTGAGAAAATTAAAGGCTTTTAAGTGCGCCTTATAGTGCGGAAAATATGGTATAGCCCACACTGAACTTTCTACCTGTTGAAATACCTTTTTAAAGGGCCAGTACATCCAGTAACACCGTTTTCTAAGGAAGTTGTTGACTGGGAGGTTCCAGACTGAGTCTGACTCTGCCAGGCTAGAGAACACTTGGGAGGTAAAAAGATACATTTCATCACATAAGAAGCTACGAGCTGAAATATATATTTTTGAAAAGTTGAAGGCTTAATCTGTGATGATGTCAAAGCTGGAAGAAGAAATGAATCAACTTCAAAGGGGGGACAGTGTCACATGTTATAATAATATAAAATATATCCATACATATAATTTATAAATAAATATAAATCAGTCCATCAGTTGTCCAAAACATTGATTTGTAACTTTTGGGATGAGGAAATTGGAGAAGTGTGTGTGTAGGTCTGTGTCTGTATGTGTTTTTGTGTGAATGTGTCTATTAAGTTATAATATAACCATTTCAGACCAGGTTACATAGACCCTAAGGAAAGCCAAACTGCTAAATGTATTTTTGTTTTTAAAGAGAAAGAAACGTAGTATGTAGTTTTGAGAACAATTATTGTTCAAAACTGTAATTATACAACATAATGTTGCAGATAAATAAAATTCAAGTACACTAGTTGCAGAGACTTTGACAAATAAAAAGCTTAAAGGATTGGGTGTCTTCTCTTTAGTGCAAACCATTCTAAAAAGGCACTACACTTAGTTTAAGTCCTTGGTTCTTAAATGCCACCCAAGATGCAGAGAACAGGAAAACCTGGTGTCTGTTTAGTTAAGGAACAGACATTGTACTGAAAATTCTTCCATTATTAGACAAAGATGCACCGATACTTTAAATAAAAACAAAGTTTCTTACCTGCAGCCTAATGTAACGCATTAGCGCGCACACACACACACACACACACATACACACACACACACACACACACACACACACACACACACACACACGGGAGAGTCAGGGACTTTTCCCGGTGGGCCGGTCTGATAATAGTTATACATTGCAAATTGTTAGCATCACCATCGGCCTGGCGCCGCTTCTTGCTGGTCAAACTGTGCAGTCTCCGCTCAACCCGTACGGCGTTGCAGTTTCTTTTGGTAACATGTATATTAAGGACCAAAAGAAACTGCAACGAATAGTCAAAACAGCCAGTAAGATCATTGGAGTTGATCAGGTATCTGTAGGTCAACTGTACAATGACCTTAGTTTAAAAAAAGACAGAACAAATTCTAAATGATTCAACCTATCCTCTTCATCAGAATGTTTTAAGAAGCAACAGGTCAAGTGCCCAGCCAACATTTTTATGTGGGGCCCATTGGGGTAAAAAGTGGGCACAATCATGGGCCCCAGGTGGGATTGTCAGATCACACCCATATGGGATTGTCCGCGGGTTCCATGTTGGCCCCAAGCCAATTGCCCATGTGGGTTTAAGGCAGGATTACACCAGGTTTTAGATGGGCCCCAGTTGGGCAAAACAGACAAGACCCATCTTGGTCCCAGCTTTAAGTCCTATGTGGGGCCTACATGGGGACAATATGGACTGAAATATGGGTTGCAAGTGGGATTGTCCGCAGGTTCCATGTTGGCCCCAAGCCAATTGCCCATGTGACTTTAAGGCAGGATTACACCAAGTTTTAGAGGGGCCCCAGCTCGGCAAAACAGACAAGACCCATCTTGTTCCCAGCATTAAGACCTATGTGGGGCCTACATGGGGACAGTATGGACTGAAATGTGGGTTGCAAGTGGGATTGTCCGCGGGTTCCATGTTGGCCCCAAGCCAATTGCCCATGTGGGTTTAAGGCAGGATTACACCAGGTTTTAGAGGGGCCCCAGCTCGGCAAAACAGACAAGACCCATCTTGGTCCCAGCATTAAGACCTATGTGGGGCCTACATGGGGACAGTATGGACTGAAAATGTGGGTTGCAAGTGGGATTGTCCACAGGTTCCATGTTGGCCCCAAGCCAATTGCCCATGTGGGTTTAAGGCAGGATTACACCAGGTTTTAGATGGGCCCCAGCTGGGCAAGATATGCTTTAAAAAATCCTTATTGAATACTGAGTATAGTATGAATAAACATCCAACTTAGAGCTGCAACAATTAATAAAAAAAAAAAAATTATTAATCATCAACCAGTTTGAGTCAGGCTCTATATAATTTAAAAAATTGCCACATTCTCTGATTTCAACTTTTTATTTATGAATATTTTGCTGATAAACAAAATGATCAACAGATTCATTCATTCATTGGTAATGAAAATAATTGTTCCAGAAAAACAATGTCAACAATGTCTTGTAACTGAGTGATATTTTAACAGTTTAACTGTACTTGTAACTGAAGACAAATTCTCTGCACTCACTCATATTCCACCACTGCTCAGTACTGTTTAATTTGGCACTGGCTGTCTGGATGCCCTTCGTCCTCCTCTGTCTCTTGCCCCAGTGAACCATTTCGACAGTGCCCTCTCTGCCTCCTGTTGGTTCACCTGTGCTGTCAATGAATTCTTCTTAAGAGCCTCTGTAAAACAAATTTGGTTGACAGTATGAGCTAACATTAAAAACATTCTCTTTAAACACCATTTAGAATTAAACAATGGCCAACTTCAGGGCCATATTGGCAAAAGTATGAAGGATATGGATCATCGTTATGGATTTTTAGCACAAGAAAATATTTATCAAGTACTTTAACTTAAAACATTTTATTACTCTCTCATAATCATAATTAATATATAATAGCTTTGTGAAGTGTGTACAAATAATCATAAAATAAAATGATTAAAATGTTTTCACATTAAAATGCCAAAATGCACTAAAAGCAATAACTGATGCACGAGGCTTCAATGGTACAATGCAGGCTTCAGATTTGAAATGCCAATAGAACCAGCATTATTTTGGTAAAAAGGTTGCTATGTATGTTGATTTAAGCTTATTTAGTATTAAAAAAAATTAGATGCGCAGTTCTGAAAAGTCCAGGACAAAGAGATTCCTTGCATTTTCATCTTGTGAGACATTTGTCCTCCAATTTACTTTAATTTGAAAATGCCACCATGCTTAATACCTTACTGGTGCATAGTCAAAAAAAATGCGAGTCCATAAAATAAACTAAGACCGCACACAGATACAGTGATTAAAGCAAGAAAAAAATAATTTCACTGCCGTAAAGGTCGCTTCCCATAGGTTTTCATGGGCTGTTAAGCCCAACAGCTCTTCTGTTCTCTAACACAGCATTCGAGTTGTAAGAAGGCTTTTAACCTACACAATCTAAATACTTCAGACCAAGAGCATTTTTAAAAGGGAAAAGGGTGATTTTGAACAGCTTTTCTATTGTCAGTTTGCTTTTATGTAAAGTTTTCAATCTATTAAGGCTAAGACTTTTATAAAAAAAATTTAAAAAAATCAACCATCTACATAACTTTTCAGTGAAGGTTTTTATTTATCTTACACCCCCAATGCTGACAGGGAGTCTAACAAGTATGAGATACTTGTACTTTACTTGAGTATTCCTATTTGATGCTACTTTATTTTTCCACTCCACTACATCTCAGACATAAATATTGTACTTTCTACTCCACAGCTTTAGTTACTTTTCAGATGAAGATTTGACAAAAAAGAATATATTTTAATATTCTATTCTATTATTTTGTTTAAATTCTCTGCTCTT